>APFE030464032.1:175972-259923 GCA_000404065.3 Pinus taeda | reverse complement strand
ATTAAAAAATTAAAGAAATATATCGTTTGAAAATCTCTTTAGCTCTTTTAGGGTATTAAAAAATTAAGGAAATATTTCGTTTGAAAATCTCTTTTGCTCCTTTAGGATTAGGTAAATATATCATTTGACGAGACTTGTCATGAAAAAGGAAATCCAAAGATATTAATATTTTTATGTCACCGTCCACATAGCATGGCATTTATTATACTGGCCGAAAGTAGCAGGTATATAGTGATCAATATCACTCTTCCCAACATTACTTTCCATTAAAACGATAATTTTAACCTAAGGTTTTCCATTTGTATTTTACAAATGCATTTTTCACCTTATTAAATATTGACAAGTTTTTTAACTAGCCAATCATACTCACTGAAGTATTTGGAGTCTTATTAATCATACTCACTGAAGTATTTGGAGTCTTATTACAGGGAAAACTCACTTTTTAGATAAAGTTAGGATAAAGTTAAAGCGTGAACCAAACAGGAAGCTGACTAACGCTAGCATTAGTTCATAACATTTTAAGTAAAATTAATTTGCATGGAAACGCATTTTATCCAAAGTTTTACCCACCCCCTTTCCATGCAATTGTGTCATCATCTCTTTGCCACCTCTCATGCAATTGTGTCACCGTCTCATTGCCACCTCTCAGCTACTCGCTGCGACCACCTCTCAGATTTTGGCCACCTATCGCAAAACATAAAATCGTTGTCTAAACCATTGTCTATTTTATTTTTCTTAATCAATTGGCTAAGGTTAATGTGGGAGGGAGGTTGAGAGAAAATGGAAACAAAAACAATATCGTTTGAATAATTTGTAAGTACTGCAAGTCCAACGTGGGGAAGGATGATGGGATATTGACAAACAAGGCAAAGGCAGGCGAGTTGGTAGTAAGGCACATGAAAGCAGCGAAGCAAACTTGGAAAGTTGTAGGAGGGCACAAGAAAAAGCAGGGAATCAACCTAGAAAAAGGATTCATTGTTCAACCAATTTCGGTCAGTCTTCAGTCCTCACTGCTCAACTTCGGGTGCTTAGGAAAATTCCAAAGCCCGGTGATCTGATAATCACCCTATGAGTGACATCAGTTGAATATTTATTAAACAAAAGGTATTATAGACTCATGTGTTGGTGTGTATTCTGTGTTATTGAAACAACATATCGATCAGATTGCCAATACACAGGCATTTTAAATGGAAAGACAACAGAGAAATATAGTAAGCAACACAAGACACAAACAATTTTTAATAAGGAGTTCACCCTATTCTCCGGGGCTAGTCTCCGGTCCAGCTTCAGTGGTGGCCTTGTTTTATTGTGTCTTACAGCAGAGAAATTACAATACAGGGACTCAATGTGAGTTCTCCTGACGCAGATTTTGCTTGGCAGGGTGGTTCTTGGATTCCCCAAGCCACTCGGAGTAAACAGACTCTTGCTCTTCCTACTAGCTCTGTGACCTTCGGTCTACAGTGGAAAGAGCCAATTGTGATGCTCAATCCGGACAGATTCCTCTACGGGAAGGCTTGAATCTTCAAGCTCTCTGGTGCTCGATGTTGCATGTGGTTAGCTCAGCCCTCTGTCTCCTCTGCTCGGCTTTTCTGTTCTCTGTGTTCAGTCCTCCTCTCAGGGTTCATTGTTCACTGTCTCTCTGGTCGCTTGGATTTTTCTCCAAATCCTCTCTTCCTCCTTTGACTGTCTCCGTTCATGGCTTTAACCATTCGACCCCTATGCCTGTTCGGTTCCTCTCTCGCCTGAATTGATTCACCTTCTGCAGTTGTGCTTGGCGTTCCCTGTTCGGCGTCAGCATGAACACTCAGGGAGTGCCACGTGTCCCCATCTAACTGGTGCTAGCATGCTTCGTCGGCTCGTTTCTTCGGTTCTGTCGTGGATACGTTCTTTCTCCACCGTGGCGGTCAAACGGATTCCAAATCCTTTTAAATTGTAGCTTATTTCCCTATTGATTTCGCTTTTTTCTATCAGGCGCAATCTCAGTCGTCCGATCTGGTCTCCTCCAGATCCAACGTCATACGCACGTCGAGCGCGGTTGACTTGCTCGACCGTTAGCGCACGATCACTGCGGTTTTTCTCTCACCTCCGCTGCCACGCGTCGATCGCTGAATGGGATCGCTCTACTCTCCTCCAAAACCTTTTACCGTTCAAGGGTGCCCCAATCGATATCGTCGGTTTTCTAGAGCGCGGGTCCCACCTTTGTCCTTTAACGCTTTTTGTTTTCCGCTCGCGATTCTCCGACTCCCAACGTGACCGAGTGCTTAAGGCTCCCCCATTTCGGCCCTATTTGCACAGCGATGCGCGATTAAGCGCTAATTGCGCATCAAAATCGCCTCCTTTTCTTGATCCAAGGCTCCCAGGGGTTGTTTTGACCTCCTACGCAGTCTCCATGGGCCTCGGTCAGCGCGCTTTGACCGAGGTCCTCGTCGTTCCGCACCCGCTTCCATGGCCACTGGTTCAGGGTGTTTTTGATGCCGTTTTGGATTTCCTTAAAGATTTGTTTAACTCGATTCAGTCAAAGTTCTTGACAGTCTTTTGTGGATCCGATTTGGATCACCCAATCACGTTCTTGCAAATCGATGCTAAGAACGGACAAACCATCATAAATGATTCTTCTACTTAAGCATCCCCTACATAAAGTAGACACGTAACAATTTTAAAGCCTAAAAAATATTGAATTTTTAGTTTGCACTCTTTTCTACAGTAAATTTTATTTACCTAAAAATTATTGAATTTTGATTTTGCACTCTAATTTTCTATAGTAAATTTTAAGCCTAAAAATTATTGGATTTTTATTTTGCACTCTTTTCAACAGTAAATTTTATTTACCTAAAAATTATTGAATTTTTAGTTTTCGCTCTTTTCTATTGTAAATTTTATTTTCACCTGCACCTGCATGGAGTGTACACAGAAAAGAATTTTAAAACCTAAAATTGCATAGAGTGCACAAGAAATTTTTTAAAGAACACAGGTAACAATTTTAAACTCTAAAATTTCCATGCACTGGCAACAATTTTAAAGCCTAATTTTTTATTTTATTTTAGTTTTCACTCTTTTCTATAGTAATTTTATTTTCTCTTTGAGCATAATTTTTTTTTAGCATTTTTCAAAACTTTGTTGATTTCCATTTACATTAGTTTACACTTTTCCTCAACAATCAAGTTTTGTCCTCCATGCAAGTTGGGCAGAGTATACTACTGAGAAAACAATCAGCTTCGATAGAAAATCTGCATCTTTATTTTGATGAAAATAATCTCATCAAAACAAGAATTTATGAGAAGAAAGAGAATCTTACAAGTTTTTGTTCAAGTACAACCTATTTTTTCTTTATGCAGGGCCTTAATAACATTTTCCCTGTAAGGATAAATGTAATAATAGGACTAATAGGAGGAAAACTTTATAGTTTCTATTATGTTAGATCAATTTAGAATGTTGTACTACATATACCCATGTATATGCTTGAAATATTAAATATAGAGTTGTTTTTTATTAAAAAAAATTAAAAACCCTTCAGTTATGAATGAAAAATAAGTTGTAATTTTGGCTTTCTGCTTATGATTTTACCATAGATATTAACTAGGTCATAGATATGGGGAAATACCTTACCTATATTCAACCATATGCAATTTCGAAAGTTGACATTGAAGCGATAACATCCATGGTTGAGAGACTGAAAGCTAGAAGGCCGGCAGGAAGGAATAGGAACGCGGAACCATGAAACCGCTTCATTTTCATGTGGCCACTTGTAATTCCTATGTTGTTTTTCGTGTCTAGATGCCAGACTATCACTTCCATAACGTGTTTTTGGTTTGAAAAACTGTTGGGTTGTTGTCTGTTCCCCCAAGACCTTTGGGTTGTTGTCGGTTTACCCCCTCTCTCTCGAAAGAAGCAATTAATTGATCCTCTCCACTAGTCCCCAGCCTACCTGAGATAGTCGGATTGAAGCTATGTTTAAGGCAACTAGTTTTACTGGCCCTCTCTGGCTTCGGGGATTATGAATCTCAATTTCAAAACGTATTTCATCTTTTTGGTGTACCCTATAGCTTATATGGCAAGCCCTAGGCGCGTATTAGGCGTAGGTTGCATCCCCTGTTCTCTATATAATTCCTTGTCACGACAAACTCACTAGAAAAATAGTAGCTGGATATGAAAATTGTGGTTTCCTCTGATTTCAACCTACAACAAACTCATCAGAAAATATTCGTTGGATATCAAAATCGTGCTTGCCTCAGATTTCAACCTATAAATGCGGCTCCATGTGTTACTTAAATAACTTGAATGTTTTGCATATTTTGCAGAGAGTTCATATGTCGTGGAAAATTCATTAAGAAATATTCGCTGGCATTGGAAATATCAAAAAAGTGGTTGATTAGTAGTTGAAGCCTTCGATGGAATGGCATACATAGTACTCTTTTGTTCCAACCTTTCATGATTTAAGGTGTTAGCAGATTATAAAGAATGATTAATTACTACCTGACACATTAGCCTCTTAGTATATATTACGATTAATAGCAATAAAATAGAGATTAAGTACCTATATACCACTAGTCAATGAAACCGTAAACTAGGCTTAATTACGTAGATGTTATTCCTTGTAGTAGTAGCAAGTCATATGGACTGATTCACATAGATACACCATGATAATGTAATTGTATTTATCACTCCCAATGGATGTTTCTCGCTAAGGGTTTTACGAATTTCAGTCAAGTATGCTCGTAAACCATGTTTTTAGGCACACATTAGACTACTTGCTTACAAGTAATGCTCTAGCTAGTCACCAATAAAGTAAATAAAAGCATACTAATTAATAAAAGCTCCATATTATACCTAACCATGATTAAGTAGGCCAACTATAATCCAAGGCACAATGATGACAAAGTATAAGCATTGGAAACGGTGACACGAGAGTTAGACTTATTATCATGCTAGTAAGAATAGCCCATGTCCCAGCAAAAGAACACTAATCTAGGTGCTTTGTTTCAAGAGGAGGTTAACTAATAATCCAAGGAACAATGATGACAAAGTATAAGCTCTGGAAATGGTGACACAAGAGTTAGATTTATTATCACACTACTAAGAATAGCCCATATCCCAGTGAAAGAACACTAATCTAGGTGTTATGTTCCAAGATGAGGTTAACTAATGAATCATAGGCCAGGGACATGACCCCTACTTCCCCTAATAAATCATACGCTAAGGACATGACCACTAATGAATCATAAGCTGGCTGCTAACTCTACCGTTGAGTCTACTTCTAAGTCCATTGGGTAGAACCTGTCCTAGCTATTGATGCTTCATGTAATGCTATTGATAGATGCTTATGCACTTATGATGCCTTGGTTGAAGGTGTATCATTGGGCATAGAAATAATGGGAGGACCGAGGACGGAAGATATTTGTTATCGCTTCAATCCAAATTAACATATAAATTTTTATTCGGCAGAGATGTCGTGTGCAATGCGAACTTGTTTAAGTCTTACCTCTATTTGGGTGAGATCCAATTATAGAAGATCTATCACCTTTAAGGAAAAACCAGTTTAGCAACGATCTTTAAATGTTCGATAAGTATTTTAAAACAATGGGTAAAACATAAATCTACATCTCTATGTATATAGATGGACTGATACGCATCTTACATATTTCACTACTATTTTTGTAAACATAATTATACATATTTCACCATTATTTTTATAAACATAACTATTTTACTTATTAGATATATTTTTTTAACAAAAATTACGATTTACAAAAAATATAAATTAATTTTGATAATTATGAGGGTTAGTTTAATTGGTTGAGTCTGTGTCGTTTAAGCATCTTTGTTATTGAGAGGTTACAGGTTCAATTCTCTCGACACCCTTGGGGTTAGGTTCTGTGGTTGAGTCAACAGGAAGTGATCTCTTCAGATAGATCTACGTGGTATAAATATTTCATGGATATTGTGGTCACTAATTTCTGGGGTCCGCGAACTACATAGAAAAAATAAGTCGCGAGGATTAGCTCAATTGGTCTAGTACCCAACGTTAAAACACCTTGCTATTGAGAGGTTACATGTTCAATTTTATCAACACTCTTGGGATCAAGATTTGTGGTTGCGCTAGTAGGAAGTGATCTCTTTAGGTGGATCTACTTGTTACAAATATTTCGTGGACGTAATGGTCACCAATCTTCAAGGTTTGTGATATACATAGAAAAAAACGATTTTAGATATATGAAAATCTAATTAATGTTATGTTAATTTTATTTATTTATACCGAAGTTGTTACTTTATGAAGTTGGTTGGGCAAACACTGTTCATCCTGACCAATCCCAGTGTCCCATTTTCATCTTCCCCTGCCCATTGACAAATTGACACATGGAAAAGTTCGTGAGCCAGGGTTCAACTTTTGTTTAGTTTTCCAGAGGAGTCGTGTTTGACTTTTGTTTACTTTAGACTTTTGTTTATTTTAGACTTTTGCTTACTTTTTTGGAGGAAGCGTTCCTCTAGCGGCAGGGTTGCCTGTGACCTCACAGCGGGATCACTTGTTCGATTGTTGCTAGACTTGTTCAAGCTCACTGGTTCGATTGCTGCCAAACTTGTTCGACTCTCATTTTTGGAGGAAGGGTTGTCTGTAGGCTCCTATGTTGGATGAAGGAATATCATTCTACAATTTGTTATATTGTAGATCAAGGTACTCCAGTTTTTGTATCAAGCTCAATTCGGTTGGGATAGAACCCATGAACATTCAGCTGGAATAGAACCCGTGAGTTCATTTGCCCAACTCTTTAAGCTAACCAAACTCTATGCAAGAAGGAAAGGTTCTTGAGAAATGTTGGAAGGGTAAATTATTGATCTTCCCTACAATTTTAGTGGATTGCATTTGAGAATCATTAATGTAAGTAGGAACAGTAATGCAATCTTTCATAGATCCACTTCAACGCTTAAAGTCGTCAGCCTGTGAAGATAAAATTAGCTGCAAATGCAGTCAACAGAGATTTATCCTCTTCATCCCTTGTAGCTTCAATTGGCAATGATATTGGCAATGGTAACTCTATAGTTGTAGAGTTATGTGGAAGGACAATGTGATTTTTCAGCATGAGGGAGAATGTAGTGTTAGTACCATCGATTCTACTGGTACCTACAACAACGATAATGTCAATATCCCCTCTAAAACTCTAGCTGACGTTTCATCAAATGGAACCAGGAAAGGCAAGGATTCATCAAGTAATTATGGCAAACAGTAAAGCCTTTGCTATGAGATAGAATCCAATTGCTCACACAGATATCATAATCACAATTGCAATCCCATTAGCATGCGGGAAGCTGAGAAAATTGATACTTAGAAATCAGAGCACCTTCACCTTAGTCTCCACAGTAGTTGTGTTCTCCTTCACTTTCATACGTTAGTTCCAAAGATAAAAATTGGTTTTTCCTGAATCTCCACAGTGGTCGTATTGTCCTTCACTTCCATACGTTAGTTCCAAAGGTCAAAAACAGTTTTGCTTTTTCGCAAACGAACATTATTGTTGTTGCTACTACTAAACAACAAAGGCAAATTATGTGCTCTAAGCTTACAATGAGGAGAGCCTAAGCTACGAGATTCCTAAGAAGGACATAGCCAAATACCCTGAGCAATGGCAAACACTAAGGTCGTTACAGTTAGAACACACAAGTTCATGACTAACAGGATTTTATCTGCAAGGAAGCAATTTGTGATTGATGTTCTTCATCCTAGTAGGCCAAATATATCTAATGCTAAGCTAAAGGAGAAGCTTGAGAAGTTGTATGAGGTCAAAGATTCGTAAGCAATTCTTTGGGTTCAGAACCCAATTCGGAGGTGGAAAATATTCAAAGTTTGGCTTGATTTAAGACAGCTTCGAGCATACCAAGAAATATGAAGCCAATAATAGGCTTATCAGGGATGGCCTTGCAACCAAGGTAGAGAAATCCAAGAAGCAATTGAAGGAAAGTAAGAACATAGCTAAGCAAACTCATGGAATCAAGCAGACTAACGCCTGGAGATGTAGATATACAGAAGATATGATAGGTTTTTGCAGTTAATGATACGAACATTACTAATTCTTATGCAAATCAGGCGATCATTACTCGAGGAAGTGTCAATTTTTTTCTGGAAAATTGAAATGGAGTGCTGGAATGTATTTTGTGTGGACAGTGAAGCTGGTGTTGACTCTAAAGTTAAGGATATCCAGATGTAATTCTACTATGAATTTTGCATGTTCCATACACATAGAAGCATATTATTTGGACATATGTCATAAGAAGGGAATTCGCTTGTCATAGAATCGCTTCACACCTCCACTCGCCATTGAAATGTGGCCGAAGCTTCAAAATAATCGTGTAAATTAGATTGGGGATGAATTTAACCGGCATAGCCAGCCCACTCCAAATTTATCCTTTTGAATTAATAATCATCTGTTTAATATAGAGCAAGTTGAATTTTCTGGGTTCATGCCTATTATTAACATCCAATATATATTTATATACAAAATATCGTCATATATACAAAGACAACCCATCACATATCATAATCCAATCATAATCAGAAACATTATAGTATCGGGCTCTCCGAAGGGGCCCATGGGTATGTATATCTATGTATATAATAATTATTGATTAATATGTATCATGGAGCAGTGGCAAGATTTGTATCTCTAGTTCTACCACTAAATCTGTGAAAGCAAACAAATAAAACAATGATACCTATCTTTTCCTTTAGAAACGTTGCTCGATAACAACTTAATATGACATACATTTGTTTTTGGGATATTTTTTTTCATGTTTAGGCAGAATTATAGGGATTCCACTTGTGTGAAAATATGTTTTTGGGGGGAGATGAGAAAACACTAACCACGGGTTGCAGACGAGAACAAAGAGAGCGGGAGAGCAAAAGACCAGGGTTGAGGGTTTCTACGCGGGATTTTCTCTATGGACAGATGTAGAGGAGGGAGCGGTCCATATAGAGGAGGGAGCTCCACTCCCTCCTACAGAGAGGTAGTGGTTAACAAGGGCAAGACACCTCCAGAATCAGGCAGAGGTAACACGATGGAAGGAGGAAAAAATAGGGAAGAGGAAACAAAAAGTAACAAGGAGAAGGAGAATGATGGCACAAAAGACAAGGAGGAAAATGACAAACAACAGGGAACAAAAGACAGGAAACAAAAGGGACCGTGCAAGCCCAAAGCTGAAATCACTCCCAGAGTAATATTAAATAACCTAGAGCTGCAGGCCCATAGGGGGCACATGCAGACTTATGAAATCATATGCAAATTCATGGGACTATGGCCCACCGAAAAGGCTTTACAAACATGGATTAGATACCACTGGAAGCCCAAAGGAAGCATTGATCTTCATCTAGGATCCAAGGGATTTTTCACTGTGGTGTTTGCAAACATTGAGGACAAAGACAGAGTGTTTGAAGGTGGGCCCTACTTCTATGCAGCAGTAGGGCTCTATATGCGGCCGTGGATGATGAACTTCGTGCCAGAGTGGGAAACCTTTACCTCAGTCCTGGTTTGGGTAAGACTCTATTCACTACCTCTGGATTATTGGCAAATAGAATCACTAACAGCCATAGGAAATAAATTAGGGAGGTATGTCAAAACTTCTGAAGCCACAAGAAGGGGAAAATACACCTCCTTTGCTAGGATTTGTGTAGAGATGGACCTATCTGGAGCACTTCCGGACAAGGTCATATCGGAGGTTTATGATGAGGAATGGGTGCAGACGGTTGACTACGAGCATATTCCATTTAGATGTCGAAAATGTCATGAACACGGGCACCTTCTTAGAGACTGCCCTCTCAGTAAGGAAGAGAACAAAAGCAAACCTAACACAATGAAAGAAACAGATGGCTTTCACAAAGTAGCTCATAAAGGTAAAAACAGCAAAAAAGGGCCAAATCAACACCAAAGTGGAGACCAAAAAGTGAGGCTGAATCAGTTCCATGTTCTTGAAGAGGAGGAAGATACAACTGTTGAAAATCAAGTAATGAAGGATGGATATGATAAGGAGAAGAAAGAAGAACAAGATCAAGAATAGGTAAAGGAAAAACAGAAAGGGATCATGATGAGTGAATCAGAGATGGATATGGATTAGGAAATGACCCAGAGCGAGATGGAAATGGAAGACAATGAGTTACAAGAGATTCTTGACAGAGAAAACCTAGATCTAGAAGGGTTCTTGAGTAAGGGAACAACAAGTGGGGTAGAATCTCTACCACAAGAAGAATGCAATCGAATAAAGTAGTTATTCTTATGGAAAACTCAGGCAAAGGGCTTGGTAGAAGATAACAACATTGAAATACAGGGCAACCATGGAATGAAAGTAGCACAATCAACTCCAGGATTAGCTCCAAGAAACTCGGGGAAAAAAAGGGGCAAAAAAAAGCAGAACGAGCTATTAATGGAATGTGGAAAGCTCATAATAGACTCAGGTAAGATGAAAGATCTAACCAGTTACTCCTTTACCAATCTGTAATTATGAAGTTTACAACTTGGAACATTAGAGGTCTAGGAAGCAAAAGAAAACAAAGAATGTTGAATAATAGAATGAAACAGGTAGCTCCAGATATAATTTTTGTCCAAGAAACAAAATGCTCTGTTCAAAAGATAAGACAAATCCATAGTAAGTGGCTCAACAGATATGAGTTTATAGAAGTCAAAGCAGAAAATACAGCAGGGGGTATCCTCATCCTCTGGAATCCCCAAAAAATAGGTATTATTGATGCGGAGGCATCAAGGAATTATTTATCAGTTGTTATACAACCTGTAGGAGACATGGACACTTATCTTGTAACGAATGTTTATGGCCCTCAAAGGTTAGATGACAAAATCAAGTTTATTGATTCCTTATTGGACCTTCGAAACAGATTTGCAGGGCTACCGTGGGTTATAGGAGGAGATTTCAACATGATTAGATCTCTCTCGGAGAAAAAAGGGGTTACAAGAGCGCTAAACAAAGATTCCTCAGGTTTCCAATGTTTTTCAGAAAACATGAAGCTGGTGGACATTGAGACAAACAATGGTCTTTGCACATGGAACAACAAAAGAGGAGGGGATTCCCAGGTAGCTTCCAAGCTAGACAGATTCATGATCTTTGAAGAGCTCATGCTTCTAGACAAGGAAATAATAGTAGATATTCTTCCTTTTGGAGGCTCAGATCACTGGCCGATTCAAATGGAGATCAAGGGCATTAGCACCCCAAGAAACAAATTGGTCAGGTTTGAAAATATATGGCTTTTACACCCGGATTTCATCAGCAACATTGGAAAATGGTGGGCTGAAGACCTGCAGATTCAGGGATCATCTATTTTCCTGCTACATAAAAGATTAAAATACATCAAGCAGAAGCTAAAAGAATGGAACCAAAAGGAATTTGGCAATATTTTCACAAGTAAAAAAATTGTGGAAAACAAAATCCTAGAGCTCAATCAAGCTTTGATCAAGAATGGCTTTGATAAAGACAAAAATGATCAAGCAGAGAAATATCACCAAGAATGGGAAATGCTGTGTAAACAAGAAGAAATTTTTTGGAAACAAAAGTCTAGGGTTCTATGGCTAAAAGAAGGAGAACGTAATACTAAATTTTTCCAAAAATCTACCATTGCGAACAGAACTCACAATAGAATCTCTTCGATTAAGGACGAGAATGGCCAAATTCATCAATCCCTTGAGGAGATAGATGCAGTGTTAGTAAAGCATTTTCGGGACATTGCCAAGGAAAATTTTTCAGGAAGAGAACCTTTTATTAAGAACTTAATTAAACACATACCTAAACTGGTATCTAGAGAGGATAACTGTAATATTAACATACCTGTAACTAAAAAGGAGATCAGTGAGGTCCTCAAGGAAATGCAAAATGGAAAGGCACCAGGTCCAAATGGATTTAATGTGGATTTCTTCAAATCCTGTTGGAATATTATTAAAAGGCATATTGTAGAGATAGTAGAAGACTCTAGGCAGAACAAGACCATTTTGAAAGCTCTCAATACCTCCTTTATTGCCCTTATTCCAAAATAGGATAATGCTCAAACACCAGAGAAATACAGGCCCATCGCCTTATGCAATGTTGTCTACAAGATAATTTCCAAGGTTGTGGCTAACAGACTCAAACCCCTGCTTCCCACGCTTATCTTCGGGGAACAAACAGGGTACGTAGAAGGAAGACAAATTCTGGACAACATAATTCAAGCTCACGAGGTGGTTCACTCGTTAACATGCAACAAGAGAACGGGCATGATCATGCAACTGGACATAGCCAAAGCATATGACAAAGTGAATTGGATATACATAAAAAAGGTGCTCACAGCGTTTGGTTTTGATCATAATTGGGTCAGATGGGTAATGGCCCTTGTGACTTCATCTAGCTTTTCAATTTTAGTGAATGGCTCTCCTTCTGAACTTTTTCTCCCTTCCAGGGGTCTTAGACAAGGAGATCTGCTCTCTCCTTTTCTCTTCATCCTCATGATGGAAGGGCTGGGGCTGTCCATCAAGCATGCAAGAGTAGTGGGAAAAATTCAAGGACTCCAACTTTCGGAGAATGGGCAAGTTCTGACTCACCAACAGTTTGTAGATGATACCATGTTACAGGGAATTCCCACACTTAAAGAAGCACTTGCTTACAAACAAATTTTGAATGACTTCGCGAAGGCTATAAGTATGGAAGTAAACCTTGCCAAATCAAAAGTCTTTTTCTTTAACACTCATATTGCCATCCAGAGAAATGTCTCCAGAATTTTAGGCTTTCAAAGAGAATCCCTTCCCTTTAAGTATTTGGGAGTTCCTCTTATAGCTAAACCCCGACACAAGAGTATATGGGATCCATTAGCAACTAAAATGCAAGACAAGGTCAGGAAATGGACAAACAGATCTTTAAATTTAATTGGTAGATTGGTTCTTACTAAAGGAGTTCTCCAAGCTATTCCAATCTTTATGCTATCAGCCCTCCCAGATCCAATAGGAGTCCTACAACAATTTCAGAATATTCAACGATATTTTCTTTGGGGCAAAGAGGAAACAAGGAAAAAATGGGCTTTAGTCTCATGGGAAAAGATCTGCAAACCCAAGAACCAAGGAGGCCTGGGTTTGGACAATCTAGAGATTCTCAACAAGGCTCTAGGAGCCAAACTTTGGTGGAGGTGGGTTAAGGATCCTAAAGCTCAATGGGCAAGCATTTGGAAGGAAAAATATGCCAATGCCTAGCCGGCTTTTGATATCATACGTATGACAGGAACAGTGAAAGGCTCCCCCATGTGGAACAAGGCCTGGGAGAACAGAGAAGTGGTTCAAAAAAATAGTTTATGGGAAATCAGAGAGGGAGATCTGGCACTTTTCTAGGAGGACAAATGGCAACAAGAACCTAATCTATTGAAGGAAGAATTTTTAGGCCTCAAGCATGAGACTGACAATCAAGGATTAGTAAAGGTGAAAGACTTTTGGGAGAATCCACATAACGTAAGAAAGTGGAGAATTTGGAAAAAAATAGAGGGCAGAGAGGATGACCCTCAACAGTAAAGCAGAGTCCCTTAAGAGAATGCTGGATCAGAGAATAATTTTAGTAACGGAAGGGCAGGACCAACTGAGATGGGCTAATAACAAAGAGGGCAACTTTAATATCAAGGAAGCTAAAGGTTTTCTCCTTGATCTGGAACCCCAAGATCCAAATAAAACTTGGCAGAAGCTTTGGAGGCACAAAGGCTGGATGAAAATCAAACTCTTCATGTGGTTAGTTCAACACAGGAAAATTTTAACCTGGGACAACCTTAAAAAAAGGGGCATGCTGGGACCCTCCAGATGTCATCTCTGTGAGACCCAAGAGGAGACTATCGAGCATCTTCTCAACAGCTGTATTTTCACCGACAGGATATGGGATTTTTTTACCAGCATCTTCAAACAGTCTGATAGAGACAAAGAAATTATTGCTAACACTCTAAACAATTGGAGGAATAATTTTTCTGATAATGAAGTTCTCAATTCTGCCTGGGATCTCTTGCCGAGTTTCATTATATGGAATGTGTGGAAAGAAAGGAACAAAAGAATATTCAAAGAGGTAAAGACTGCCTCACTTAGCCTGGTGGAGTTGATCGTAAAACAACTTAAGGAGACAGTTGGCACCACAGTTAGGAATCTCCCCAAAAATCCTCCCTCAGTAGAAGAGTTAAGAATCCTCCAGTTGTTAGACATGCAGGGGCTTATTCCTCAAGGTCCAGACAGGAAATCAAGCATGAGAGATAAGGTGGAGGAATTCTGGCATCCTCCACCTGAAGGTTTTTTAAAGTACAACATTGATGGAGCTTCCAAAGGTAACCCGGGGGAGGCTGGCTTTGGGGGAGTTCTAAGGGATGATATAGGTATCATAATATCCCTCTTCCATGGACACTTAGGAAAAGCCACTAACAACATGGCAGAACTAATGGCTTTGGAACAATGCTTAGAATTTTTGATACAAAACAATTGCCAAAATGTCATAATAGAAGCGGATTCAGAGTTAGTCATAAATGCAGCCAAGAGAATTAGTAATGGAACAAGGCCGGAAAGGTCACAAAACACTGGAGGTTAACTCAGGTTCTACATAGAATTCAAGTACATCTACATGGACTTCGTACTCTCAGATTTATTCATGTGAGGAGAACGGCCAACAAATTGGCAGACATTCTAGCCAACTAAGGTGTCAGCTGCAAGGACAGCGCAATCTTAAGGAGGTGGAACACAATGGCGCAGAGAAACCTGAAAAAAACTCTGTCATAACCAGGCGGAGGACGACAAAGAAGAGTATAGAAGCAAAATGATAGAATCCAACTAGTAATGGACAACGGTCAGAGGGCTTCACAAGGTTGGACAAAAAGGTACACAATGGAAGGTAAGCCAAGGTTAACGGTAAGGTTCACCACGATCAGGAATATTCACAGTGACAGGTGACAGAGTTTCCCTGACCGAAGAAAGCAGCAACTAAAACTTCCGCATCACCCAATTTTTTCAGTGGCTGAAGTCAAAACCGCCATTGGAGTGGTTTTGAAGTGATCGCACCGCTTTCATGTTAAAAGTGGTTTTAGATTTTTGGCAGCGATGCCATAGAGAGAATGACACATGGAGGAGGGCCTGGTCCAAAAACCACTCTCCCCGCTCCCTAAAGGTTGACGACTTTGGGTGCGTGATTTTCGGCTCAGCCGTCCGATGGAGCAAGGTAAATCAACGCTCTGGATCAAACAAGCAATTTGGTGGGGCTCGAGGTTTAACCTACTTACCTCTCCTTGGTGCGAGAGATAGCTCAGCCGTTAGATCAAAGAAAAGCTCGAACGACAGCGTTTGAATGTTGGGCAGGGTTTTGTATATGTGGTTTCACATGGGGAGGGCTCATAGCACCTGAGCTGCTTGATGTTTTTTCGTGGTTGGATGCAAAAAGGGTTGGGAGGGTAATTTTGTGAAACTGAGGGTTAGGCTTTAGATTTGCACTTTTCTTTGGCCTGTGACCAATAGAGTGAAGGAGTTTGTTCATATTGTAAATTTTATTTGATTTAATGATAAGAAGGCATGTCTCTTGCTTTAGCAAAAAAGAAAATATGTTTTGGGCATTCATTTTTTTTCCTGAACCTACTACGTGCTTGGTTTGTCGTATATTTATTTATTTACACATTTATTTATATTGTATGTGAATGAGATCTCTTTATTACTTATTTGTCATGTTTTTATAATGGTTTGGGCATTTGTATATGTCAAGTATTCATTTGATTTGTATATTGTATGTTAAGTGTATTTGTTTTATTATTTAAAATTTAAATATTGATGTTTTTTTTGTATGTAGTTGATCGTTTATTCAACACTGTATTATGTAAAATGGTGTAAGGAAAAAAAATGAAATGTATGGGGATATTTTTAAAATGTAGAATGATATTAATGAAGGTTAGTTTTGGTTTATGTATGGCTTTTGGTCTTTTAATTGTGTTTTTCCTATGTTAATTTGGTTTTTTTATATTTTTAATGATATTATGTATAATATAAATATCTTGACTTATTTTTATTTATTTTTATGTATTTTTAAATAATTCTAAAAATTTTATAGTCTTGAAAATTTGAAAATAGAGTTTTCTCTAATTTTTTTTCAAAATATTCTTTTATATAAATATTTATTTTCTTTGGTGTATCTTTGCACCTTTAGGGGCAATTGCTAGTTTTAATTATAATGGAAAAATGTTATATTAAAATTTATATCTAGGTGTAGAGATATAATAATAGATTACAAACTTGATAAGGTGAGTCTAGTAAAATACCCATATAATGGGTTGCTCTTCTTTCTCGGGTACAAGTGTATCTTCCATAACACATTGAGGACTACGACTATTACTTCCAATAGTGGTTAGGGTTAGGTTTTCAAGTCCATCATGTCAGAGATGTTGCACATCCCTTTGGTTTCCACTATGGATGAAGATTTGTTGGATTACGGTCCATATAACCCACATAACAACTCAATTTTTGTATCCCATGTAGAATTAAATGCCTTCAGTTTTGCTTCATTGATCTCGCCTCATGATTGGGTTTCCCAACATTCGTCTTATCATCATATTGAATTCGATCCTGAATGTGGGAATTAATTTTTGTCGGTAGAAACCCCACTTTCCATGCCTTTTAGGCCTAACAATGTTGAAAAGATTTTTGATCCTAAATCAGGATCTCAACATTCCTTAAACCATTCTTTGAAATGTTTCATGGAAAATGAAAAGTTGGTGGTTAGTGAGGACATTCCACTTGTTTATATCCTAAAGCTAAAGGAGTAAGCTCTTGTGGGGAGATTTGTTGGTAAGGTGGTCCATCCACCCGCCCTTGAACGATGATTTCAGGATAATTGGGTTCTGATCATGGAAACCACTCCACAATTTCATGTTTTGATTTAGGGTTTGTTTTGTGTTATTCTTTCTTTAAAAGGCAGAGGTTGAAAAAACCATATCAAAGGACTAGGCTTGGGGTCTTTTTGGTCTCACTCTATAATGGTGGCATTTGGATTTTGGCATTGCCCATCAACCGATGCGAGCCCAGAAGGTATGGGTACTTCTACCATGACTAGCTTTTCTTTTTTGGAACTTTACCATTCAAAGGATAATTGGTAATAATTGGCCAGTTTGTGGGTGTGAAGGAAGATTCCTTTTGAAAAATTGATTGCAAATTTGTGTGGTTGTAGGTAGAATTTAATTAAAAGGAGGTCTTCTTGAGGAAATCAAATCATGTTTTCAGGGGTGCACATGGCTTCAGACTATCGACTATTGGAGACTGCCCTTCACGTGCAATGTCTGCCATAAGGTAAGCCATCTAGTCGATACTTGTGAATTCATTGTTCGAAATATGCAACCTCCTAAGAAAAAAGTGGATTAAAAAATCGACAATGAATCATTCATATGAATCTCCAAATATGAATGCTTCCATTAAGGATGTTCCTCTACATAGTATTGGGACAACCCAAAATTCAAACCTCGGGCTTTGGACTTGGTTATGTTTTCCCTGAAAGACTCATGTATTATTGACAATGAAAATTATTTAATTGAGACAGATAAAATAAAAAATGTATATGAAATCAAAGAAAATATGAATGGTGACCTTCATCTTTGCATGACTCCCCACCGATCATTTCCCCATCTAAGAAGAATCCTACTCCTCAAGTAAATTATTCGGTTTCTTCCTCTCTAGTGTCAAATTTTGTTAGTCACTCTTCTGGGGAAAATCGTCTAAGCCTGGATCTTCTTAATCATCCTCATAATATTCTTAGATAAAAAATGAGTATTACCCACTTTGCCAAATTTCGTGTTGTAATATGATCTACAAACTGATTACCAAAATCATATCCACCAGACTAAAGCCAATTATCAGTGAAACCATCTTAGAAGAGCAGTTTGGTTTTCTTAAAAAACGACAAATTCATGACGTTGTTTCCATAGCCCAGGAAACTATTCGCTTTTTGTAGATCAAGAACATCAACGAAGCGACGATAAAGATTGATCTATCCAAAGCTTATGATAGATTTATTTGGACTTTTCTTAGGATAATAATTATTCAAATTGGAATGAATACAAAAATGGTAAATTGGATAATGGGTTGCATCTAATAGGCTAGTTTCACATTGTTAATTAATAGATGTCCTTCCCATTTCTTCAGTGCTTCCAGAGGGCTTAGACAATGATGCCATCTCTCTGCCCTCATTTGCCCTCATCTTCCTTTTGGACATGGAATCCCTCAGTAAAATCATTCACGACGTCATTGATAAATAAGAGATAAGGGGATCAACATCTTCAGCATCATTGACATTTTTCACCTTCTGTTTGTGGATGATGTTTTCCTTCTTATTTCAGGAATCGTCGCCACTTTTAGGTTTTGAAGCACATGATGGATTGTTTCACCATGATCATAGGGATGGTATTTTTTCGCATGATCCTTCATAAACAATCTGCGTCTTATTCAAGATGCATACAAGACCCCTTCTAGTTTAAGATAAAATCCATTAGTGAGGGAGTTAAATACCTAGGCTTCGTGTTAAAAGTAAATTATTATAGATTTGAATATTGGCAATGGCTTTATAAGAAGGCGGAAAATCACATTAGATTATGGAAAAATTGACTCTTATCCAAGGGTGGACACTTGATATTGGTTAAAGAAGTTCTTGAAACTATACTTGTCTATTAGACATCTAATTCTATGGTCCCCAAAGACATACCCAACAAAATTATGAAGCTTTGTTTTAGGTTTCTATGGCCAAGATAGGCTGACTCGAAGGGATTTTCTCTAGTGTCTTGGATTTCTATTTCTAAACCTAAATATATGGGAGGGTGGGGTCTCAAGAACATCCATATCTTAACAATTTTATGGTTGCTCGCAACCTTTGGAGTTTCACTAACAATTCCTTCCTCTAGGGTCATCATTGAAATCTAAATATCTTAGAAATAAATCCTTATTGGAATGGTATTGAGATCCAAATTAACCATGCAAAAATGCCTCCATTGTATGGAGACCCCTCACTAAGTCTTTCCCTTGTTTCGGTGATTGGGTATCTTGGTGGATTGGGAACAAACTCCATGCACGTCAGAGTTGACCCTTGGGCTAGTGCTGGTGAGAGTTTTAGACTTTCACCGAATTGAGTTAATCTATTATGACTAGATGGGATCAATGTGTTAACCAATGCAAAGTCTCAGTCTAGTATTCCTTTAGGAAGACAAGTATGGAAATCAACTTAGGAATTGGCACTCCCTGAGCTGAAAGCAACATAATGGGATGGATACATAAGATTGTTGGTATCCTCACTCATCAGATTGGTTGAAGATGATCCAAATCATCCAATTTGTTCCAAAAATCCCACTAATGGTGAATACATAATAAAATTGGGCTATAAGGCACACAAAGATAATTTAACAGCCCAACCACCTAGATGGTGGCGACAATACTTATGGAAAAACAACAGTCCTCTCAAGAGTAAACTATCTTTGTGGCTAGCTTTATCCAATAAATTATTGACATGGGATTTATTAGAAAAAAGGATGGAATGGGCCTAACCACTATGCACTTTCTCAATATGAGGCAGAATCCATCTCTCACAACATTGTTACTTGTCCATATGCATGTAAAATTTGGAATATTTTATATAAGATTTTTTCTCATTCCTCAACTTAATGGAACAAATTATCCCTTGGAGAGTGCATACATGAGTGGTTGTTAGACCAACCAATGCAAAATTTTCAACCCTTTGCAACTATATTTGTCAATAATATATGGTGGGCCCGAAACCAAGCCATTTTTCATGACTAGTTTATTTCACTAGAAGTTACAAGTGGTCTCATTGAAAAACATGTCAAGGAAGTTCAAACAAAGCCTAAAGGAGGAATATTTGGGTTCCTGTAATGCCAAATCTGAACAAATATATTTTGTGTGGTTTCCTTGATGGCGCCAACCAAGGAAATCCCCCACATTGTGGTGTTGGAGTGTTATTGTTTATTAATCAAAATCACCATTACCTCCTTAGATATGCTCTTAGGTGAGGTACCAATACTAAGGCTAAATTTATAGGTCCATGGAACCTATTATACACAACTCTTCATCTTGGAGTAAAAAAGATACAGGTTATAGGTGACTCTAAACTTGTGATTGATTGGACTAACAAAAAAGTTGAGGTAAATGTTCCAAATATCAATCATATCCTTCGAGAAATCACTCTTGAGATGGGAGAATTTTGAAAGGACCTCTTACATGATTATCAACATAGAATTGAATGAAGAACCTGGCAAATTTTCTGAAGAAACATAACACTTTCCAACTGGATCTTTTGGACAATATGAGCTTTGGGATGACTAAGAGATCAATGGAATGGAATTCCATTTTTAGTTTTATGGAGAATTATTTTTACACACAATCTGTTTTCTTCCTACAATTTCGAGGATTTCTTGTTTTCGTTTTTGTAAAAGTCATGGACAATAAATAAATCCTAGGTATATATATCAATATATCAAGTCAATCCTTATGGACCACATTATGTATATTTTGAATATGGAATATAAGTTATTTTCTTTGGAAATGAAAATAGGTTTAGTCATACAATTTTAATTTATAGTTTGTCATTTAACTAAAACTCATGAAAGAGGAGTACTAAAATGTGTCTTGTAATACAAGCTTAAGATTTCACAAAATTTAACCTCTATACAACTTCAATTATGAGTTAGCTATTCACCATTATTATGCCTTTTCTCTGTCTCTAGAGAGGATGTATTTACATTTAGATCACGAATCATTACATTAACAAATTATCGAAGGGTAGAGGAGATAATCTTGGTTGGTCCCATGCCTTGTTGGAGTAATTCAATTTGATTGTGGAGTGACCTAATTTCATCTTCATCCTTATGTAGTTACACCTTTTGTTGTACTAGGATCTCCATTGTCAATGTCAACCTCATTGCTAACTAGTTATACCTAAGTTGAAATTATAAAAATTTTCATATGGGGACAAAATCTCTTATTAAACCCATTGTTGTTGGTTCCAATGATACATATTCTTTGTCCAAATCGTGACCTAATTCTGAGTGCCAAAAAGGTCTTTATTCTTGTGCCCAAAGTTCAACCTAAAAAGAACATCGACACTTTGCAAGATTCACTATGGTGAAAAGCTTGTTGTTGGCAATAAGAGCGGTTGAAGCATCACTCAACATACTAGACAGAAAACGCGAAAACACTCTTGCATTCCAAACATAACACTAAATATGCCAAGGCCACACCATGTTCCAATAATTTTGAAGAGTGATGGTGAACATCATTGAAGCGTGTACCAAATACCTCCCCATGACATATACAATCACCACCTTACTAGACCAGTTAAGGTCCCCTGCCACCACATATTTGATCATGGAACCTACCAATTCCAAATAACACATAGATGCAACATACTTTTTCCACTGTGAACTTAATTTGGCCACAAGAAGGTCCTTTCCACTGCCTTAAGGGAATGGAAACATGAGGCTCACATGCTTACCATTACCACAATCCTGGACGACCACCTGAGCCATTAATTTGACCTCTCCTTTGAAATGAATACTAGTGTACCAACTTGTTGTGTAAGAGGTCTACAACACTAGGAGGGATCAATATCTTCGTACCAACAATCCATTCAAAGGGTTTGTCACTACCAAGGGTGATCAAGTGCTCAAAATTATGCTCAAAAATCAAAGTGTTAGAATTTTGTTAAACTCAACTTCAAATCGAAGAGCTCTTCAATCTGAATCCAACGATGTGAACGACACTCAAATTCGAGCTCATATGCAGAAGTTAGAGCAAGTCAAATTTCAAGTTTGACTTGCTTACATGGCAGGATTGGATGATGTGGCAAGGTCTTCAAAAAATGAGGAGGTGACAAGTGGCAGGGTGCCATTGGCCCTCGCATATCGCAAATCACAGGTGGATCTTGTTAAAAATCGGCCCCGAGTAGGGAAGGGTTGTGATGCAATAAGGCAATCGCAAATCACAATCACAATTGGTGAAGGGAAGACGTTCATAAATCGGCTGGAGGCACGATGTGATGGATCTCAATCACAGATCACAACAAGGTAGACTCGCATATTGTTACTCGTCGGTACCCCACCGATTGCAAAATGTGATAATTCCCGGATGCGATACCACTATAGGTTCCAGTTTATACTCTTGTCGGGTCTGTCGTATTGCAATTGCAAATAGCCCGTTTTAATTCACAGATCATAAGCTCGTAGCACTTGCCGATTGTGATTTGCGATAAGGTCGGCTGTCAGAATATGGCCCGCTGCTCGGTGAAATTTTCGCCCAGTTAGCAGATTTTAGGCCGAATTTGATGGTTAGTGGCTGAAAAAGGGGAATTTGTTGAGAAAATTGTGGGAGAACAAGGAGGGGTCATAACTTCTTCAATTCTTATCCAAATTAGGTGCAAAAAATGTCAATTCTAGCAGCTTTGGCTATTCTGAAATCATTGAGATAGGTTTCAGAGGAATTTGACCAATATAAACACACTTTTGTTGTAATTTGGAGCATAATAGAGAGGCCCAAGCATTGGAAGCTGGACCAAGGAGACGTAACCCAAGAGGGGTGAACTCCTCATCGAATCTATGTGTTGTGTGTTGTATTTTGATGTTCTTTGCTGTTATTTTGTTGTTGTTCAGTATATCTTTTATGTTAAATTGTTAATAACATTTACATAAGAAACTCTCATGGGAATCAAGTAGTTAAGAAAAAATAATACTTAAGCACTTGATAAGAAAATGATAAACATCTTGGTTTTTATTCTGAATGGGGAATTAGCACAACATTACTAATCTGCTCCATTTCAAATCAAGTTGGTATCAAAGCATTGGATTTTGCTTACTAGATTTGCTTGTGCAAAGAAGGAGTGTTGTTTGCTAGTTTTGTGTCATGCTAACAAGGTTAAAACTCAAAAGAGGAGAAGGGAAGCTGGTTGAAAGCCCCGTAGTTGGCTCAAGTGGAAGAAGAGAAAGGTTTCCAAAGTCTGATACACCAGTACATCCTCAAGTTGCAGAAGTTGCAGTTGAGTCTTCAGAGACCACGTCTCATGAAGGAGAACCTACCATGACCGATGATGAAAGAGCATTCAGAAAGCCTTTTTTTTCGATATGAATGAGATGGTTAAGGTCCTCTATGAAGAGAGGAATAACATATTGCAAGGAGAAAGTTCCAAACCTCCCATTGGAGAAGGTTCTCTAGGAGAAGGTAATGGAAAAATAGGTAATGGGAATGGATACAAACCTCTGCCCTCTCCACCATCTTCTTCATCTTCTTCTTCACACACATCTTCACACTCTTCCACTAATACAACCCTTACTCATACTCATCATCATTCTTCAAAAGGATTTGGAAAATCACCTCTACTTAAACTAGATGTTAAGTTTGAATTACCAATGTACAATTGAGAAGCTAATGCATAAAAGCTGGATAACTAGATTCATCAGTTGGAGGTGTATTATAGAATTTAGAACCTTCAAGAGGATGATATCAAAATTCAGTTGGCTTCATTGAGAATGAAGGGTGCAATGATCATTTGGTGGGAAGCAAGGACTCAAGACGAGATCAACAAACCTGGTAAGATCTCTATTACTTGGTCTGATTTCATTCCTGCTATAAAAAGACAATTCTACCCTTTAGCTCATATGCAAAAAGCTATCATGAATTGGAAAAATTTCAGACAGTTAAAAGGTCAAAATGTGCAAGAGTATACTTAGGAGTTTAGGAGAAGAGCTCTTATGCTAGGAGTAGACTTGCAGTCACAAGATACTTTGCTAAAATACATAGGAGGTTTGCATAGCTATCTTCGACACCCATTCTTATGTTTAATCCCATGAATCTTGATGAGGTCTGTGTTCAAGCTATACACCTTGAAGCAAGAGGGAAAAATGTACAAGAAGAAGGTAAGAAGAAGCCATTCCAGAGTGGTGAAAAAGGAAACAAATCTAAAGGAAAGTAGAAGAAAAATGCTTCTGTTAAGAAAGAAGGGGAGAAACTCATGTGCAAGAATTGTTCCAAAGAGGGCCATGATGAAGCGCATTTTTGGAAGCTTCATCCTAAATTAAGACCAAAGAAATTTAACAATAAAGGGAAACAGAAGACAAATGTTGTTGTACAACAAGACTTGGGTTCCGACTCAGGTGATGAAACAAAGATTGCAGCCACAATCACTGAAGGAAAATCCATGGCAAAAACAAGCAAAGAGGAAGCCGTGGAAAGCACCAGCACAACAAATAACTCCAACAATGATTCAAATGAAGAAAACATAATTGAGTTGTTCCATATCAAAGTTATTTCCAAACGGACCAAGATTGATACGTTATTTGACAGTGGATCCCAGGCAAATTTAATTTCTACATACTTGGGCAAGAAGTTGAATCTGGAAACCATGCCTCATCATAAATGGTATCCGTTGGGTTGGATAACCAAGGATGCAAATCTTCATGTCACAAGGAAATGCGTTTTCAGGTTTGCTATTATTGTCAATTTTGTTGATGAAGTCGAATTAGATGCATTGCTATTGGATATTTATGGAATTGTGTTGGGAAGCTCGTATCTATATGATCGAAAAGTCGTTTTCCATAGGTTTGAGAACAAATATCATTTGTTCAAAGATGGAGTGGAGTATATTGTGAGAGCCCATCGTAGAAAGATTAATATGTCTTTAGCAAGCATAGGGCAAATGAAGCGACTAGTAAATTCCAACAAGAATCTCGTGCTCCTTATGATCAAGCAAAAGAATGACACGAAGCGTGAATCCTTTGCAGGCTGTGACATGAAGTTGAAATCCAAATTGGTTGATGCGGTCAATCAATATGGAGATGTGTTTCAAGAACCAAAGGGATTGCCACCAAAAAGGGGAATTCAACACGAAATTTAGCTACAACAAGATTGTCCACTCCCAAATATCGATATGTATTGAATGTCAATTCTGGGAAGTTTAGAAATTAAGAAACAAGTCCAGGAATTTTTAGATAAAGGTGTAATTTGTACCTCTACTTCGCCATGTGGTTCACCAATTGTTTTGGTACCCAAGAAAGATGGAACCTGACACATGTGTGTAGATTATCAAGCTTTGAATAAAATTACCATAAAGAATTGATACCCACTGCCCAGAATAGATGATTTGCTAGATCAGTTGAAGAATGGAAAATATTTCACTAAATTAGACTTGAGAAGTGGATATCATCAAGTTAGAATAGCTAAGGAGGATATTTGGAAGACTACTTTTAAAACCAAATCGGGATTGTTTGAGTGGCTGGTTATGCCTTTCAGTCTTTGCAATGCTCTAGCTACATCCATGAGAATTATGAATGGTGTTTTAAGATCCTTCCTTGATGAGTTTGTAATTGTCTATTTAGATGATATTTTTATATTCAACAAATCACGAGAAGATCATGTCAAGCATGTGAGAAAGGTGTTGGATGTCTTGGAAAAAGAACAATTATTTTTTAAGATGTCTAAATGTGAATTCGGGAAAACTTCCTTAATGTATTTGGGCCACATAGTTGGAGGAGGTGATTTGAAGATTGACCCCTCTAAATTTTTGGTCATTGTGAATTGGCCAATACCCAAATCAGTCACAAAAGTAAGGAGTTTTCTGGGAGCAACGCAGTATTGGAGGAAGTTCATTGCTAATTTCTCTTCCATAGCAGCTCCACTACATGCTTTGACCAACCTGAAGGTTGTATTCCAATGGGGAGGCAAACAACAAAAATCATTCGATGCTTCAAAACAAAAGATCAGTTCAACCCCAGTTTTAACATTGCCAGATTTGAAACAACCATTTGAAATACAAATAGATGCAAGTGACTATGCCATGGGTGCAATTCTTTTACAACATGGTAAGCCCATTTCATTTCATTATGAGATTTTTAATGGTGTTGTTATTAACTATCCTACATATGATAAAGAGCTTTATGCATTGGTGCAAAGTGTGGAGAAATGGAAGCATTACTTAATGGGTAAAGAAACCGTTATTCACACTGATCATCAACCTTTGCAATATCTGTAATCTCAAACAAAATTGCAGCAATCAAAACACTCTCGTTGGATGGGATTCTTACAACAATTCCACTTGGTAATCAGGTACAAGAAAGGTATTTATAGCAGAGTTGTTGATATGATTTCTAGACCGGTTGTTAATGTAGCCATTTTACTCAAGAATCATTCTTTTTTGCCTGAAAGTTATGTTGAATAATATGCACATGATGCTGACATTCAAGAGGTATATTCAAACTTGAGTCAAGGCCACCAAGTTGAGGAATTAGACTACCATGTACATGATCATATGTTGTACCATTTGGGAAAACTTTGTGTTCCATAGGGAGAGAGAGTAAATGTCACAAGGGAAGCAGACACTTCTCTTATTGCTGTACATTTCGGTGTAAGTAAAACAATGGCAAATCTTTAGAGGTATCTTTACTGGCCTCATATGCTTGAAAGTGTGCGATGTTTTATCAGAGGTTGTTCATTGTGTGCAGTCAGTGAGCCTAGTAATAGGAAACTAGGATTGTACACACCACTTCTAGTGCCTTCACGTCCAAGTGAGAGTGTTTCTATGGATTTTTTAGGAGGTCTTCCTTTATCAAGAAAAGGTCATGATTATTTGTATGTAGTTGTGGATAGGTTCAACAAGATGTGCATATTAATGCCTTGTAAAAAATAAATTGCAGCTGAACAAACAACTCAACTTTTCTTTCAAAATGTATGGGTTCATTTTGGAATACCTACTTCTATTGTAAGTGATCGTGATTCCCTATTTGTTGGGAATTTTTGGTCAAATTTATGGAACTTGATGGACACCAAGTTAAAAAAAGGTACAACCTTCCATCCGCAAACAGATGGTCAAACTGAAGTGGTTAACATGACAATTATTCATTTGCTAAGAGGATATTGCAGCAAGCATCCTAAGTTGTGGGATGAATAGTTGCATTATATTCAGCATGCTTACAACCGAGCAAAACACTCTTCTACTCTAACTTCACCTTTTGAGGCATGTCTTGGTTATTTGTATAAATCACCTTAGGATTTCATCTTTGAGAAAGATGTAGTTGTAGATGGACATAACGACATAGGTAGAGCAAAGAAATTCATTGAGCAAATTCAGATGATTCACCAAACAATTTAAGAACAACTAGAAAAGAGTCAAAGCAAGTACAAGGAAAGGCATGATAAGAATAGTGCGGATCATCAGTTTCAAGTAGGTGATGAAGTTTGGATTTACATTATCAAGGAAAGGCTTCAAGGTGAAGGTAAAAAGATGAAACCAATCCGTTATGGTCCATTTAAAATTCTGGAAAAGATTGGTAATAATGCTTTCAAGCTTGATTTGCCTTCATATATGCAAATTTATTCCGTTGTTAATGTTGAATATTTGAGATTGTATGAGACTCCTTTGATTAAAGGTCAAGGATAAAGTGTACACATTCCATCAATGGAAGATTTTTCTCCAGAATTTCTTGATGAGCTTTAGCAAGACACTATACTTGATAGAAGAACAAGGACAACAAAAAGGGGAAGTATTAATTATCTCTGAGTGGAGCTCAAGGGTACAAATCCTTCAAAATCCAAATGGATGGAGATTGAAAGGGTGAGGGAATTGTACTCTCACTTGCTGGTCAATTGAAAGTAATCTTTTGGGGTCCAAAAGACTTCCAGTGGGAAGGAGTGATGAGGTGCTCAAAATTATGCTCAAAAATCAAAGTATTAGAATTTTGTTAAACTTAGCTTCAGATCGAAGAGATCTTCATTCTAAATCCAATGGTGTGAACAACACTCAAATCCAAGCTTGTATGTAGAAGTTAGAGCAAGTCAAAGTTCAAGTTTGACTTATCTACATGACAGGATTGGATGATATGGCAAGGTCTTCAGCAAATGAGGAGGCATCAAGTGGTAGGCCGCATTTGGCCCTCATATATCACAAATCACAGTTGTAGGTGGATCATGTTAAAAATCGCCCCCAAGCAAGAAAGGGTTGCGATGCGATAAGGCAATCGCAAATCGCAATAACAATCGGTGAAGGGAAGGCGTTCAGAAATCAGCGAGAGGTGCGATGCGATGGATCGCAATTGCAGATCGCAACAGGGCAGACCCACATATTGTTACTCGCCAGTACCTCACCGATTTTGAAATGCGATAATTCCCGGATGCGATGCCACTATAGGTTCCAATTTATACTCTCGCTGGGTTCGCCGTATCGCAATCACAAATCACCTGTTTTTATTCACAGACCATAAGCCCGCAACACTTGCTGATTGGGATATACGATAAGATCGACTAATAGAATATGGCTTGCCGCTCAGCGAAATTTTCTCCCAGTTAGCGAATTTCAGGTTGAATTTGATGGTTAGTGGTCGGAAAAGGGGAATTTGTTGAGCAAATTGTGGGAGAACTAGGAGAGGTTATAACTTCTTTAGATCTTATCCAAATTAGGTGCAAAAAGAGTCAATTATAGTAGTTTTGGCTATTCTGAACTCTTTGAGACAAGTTACAAAGGCATTTGAGCATTGTAAACACACTTTTGTTGTAATTTGGAGCATTATAGAGAGGCCTAAGCATTGGAAGCTCGACCAAGGAGACATAGCCTAGGAGGCGTGATCTCCTCATCAAATCTCTATGTTGTGTGTTGTATTTTGATGTTGTTTGCTATTATTTTGTTGTTGCTCAATATATGTTCTATGTTAAATTGTTAATAACATTTACATAAAAAACTCTCATGGGAATTAGTTAATTAAGCAAAAATAATACTTAAGCACTTGATAAACGAATGATAAGCATCTTGGTTTTTATTGTGAATGGGGAATTAAGACAACATTACTAATTTGCTCCATTTCAGACCAAAGGGGGGCTCATACTCTTATTTAGTTCCATGACAAGTGATACTAGGCACACATGGGTCTCCACATGTCACTCAACTCTAAGGGACATATATGATCTCCTCCAACTCGAATATTGTGTATGGATCATCGCCTTATGGGATTGGAAACCTGCACACTCTATCATTTGTTACAATAGTGCTAGGTCCTAGAGTTGTTTCTTTATTTGCTAAGGAGTCTGCTTCTTTATTGTGAAGTCTAAGGACATGGAAGACTAAATATTGCCTCATACCTTTCAATAATGTTTGAATTCTATTGAGAGTGATAACTAGCTTTAAGTCCTTTGGAGAAGATCCTTGGTAGAGATGTTAAATTATGATTTATGAATCTCCTACAATATATATTTTTTAGATTGAGAGATGACTTGTTAAAGTCCCTAGAAAAGTGCATAGGTCTCTGCTTGATTATTCAATGCTGAATTATGATTCAGAAATCTCCTACAATAATTATTTTGTTTAGATTGAGGGATGACTTGTTGAAGCTCATGGAAAAGTGCATAGGCCTTTGCTTGATTACTTGAGGCACACCTAGACTCCAAGAATAAGATAATTCAATTTATCCTTTGGGATGAATAATCACCTCCACTCTTGGTACCCTTAATTAATATTTCTATATTTTTATTAGATAAGTATTTTAATAATTTATTTTAGTTAAATAAATTTAGAGTAAGTCAAATTTTAATGTTAGATAGAAAAACAATTAACCTACCTACATAATATTGTCACCAAAACTATGCGAGATTTAATTAAATCTAAATTCTTTATCCCTAAATATAATTACCACTCTCCTTTTATAATTAAAATCAATAATTTTCATGAAATTAAATTCTATATACAATTTATTATTAACTTATAATTTATTAAAATAATTAATATATGAAAACACAACTCCTTCCTAATATTATTTTGCTTAATCACCTAATAAAAAAAACTTCTATAATATTGTGCTTAATCACCTAATAAAAAAACTTCCATAATATTTTGTCTTCATCCTTCTCACTAATTACTTTGGTTTTTTAAGATAATTATACTTGCATTTGCACCAGAGGTTGCAAAGGAAATGTCGTAAGGCATAAATTGAAGAACACAAATACAACAAAAGAATACTTCGATAAAGAATAAAAATATATTGAACGCTCAAATCAATGCCCCATTAACTGGAACCACTTAGTAGACATATCTATGAACATTAGGATTATACACAATGATCAAGAAATTTCCCATATACAAACAACACCTTCCACAAGAACCTTTTGTCACATCCACATTTTAAAAAGTGCTTTGGAACGTGATTGGAATCTCCCATATTACCTTCTTCATTATGCAGATAAATCCTCCATATTGTTATTTTCATCATGAATATTGCTAGTTCATTGTTGTAAAGTGTTAGTGTGTTAAATTCAATACTATAAGTTCAACAAGCGAAAAAAAATTCCTCAATTAGCATAATACGCATTTTTCTCTCAACCATGCATAAAATGAATTGTTAAAGAACAAGATATCATTTTAGTTTTGTATTCTAGGAATATACTAAAGCTTTAGGAAGCTTGATGAAATAGTTGTATACAATAAAGGATTATTGAAGAATTTGAAAATGATGACTAAAGAATTTGAGAAGGAACAATTGTGTAAATTAAGAGATCAACTAAAGAATTAAAATTTGAACATTAGATGAAATGAGTATTTAATTAGAACTTCTCATAAAAAAATCTTAACTTGTGAGGTAGGATATCAAATTTCAACCCTACATAGAATGACATTGTTTAATAATAAAATACCATTTTAGTTTTCCAACCCAGGAACATATTAAGGTTCTTAGGAAGCTTATCAAACAATTATGTACTTTAAGAGATCCTTGAAGAATTTGAGAAGGACAAAAAAGAGCAAGTTGTTCCATATAAATGTTAGTTACTTTATGTATAGAGTTTCCAACATGATAGGAAACATGTATGTATAGAGTTTCCAACATGATAGGAAACATGCATGTATAGAGTTTCTCTTTTGTGGTTTCTTCAATTATTTCAAGGATTAGCTCTCAAAATAACTAAACTATTGAAACAAATTTACTTCAAAAGAATTGAATAAGAAACACCCATTGCCTCCTCTTAGAATGGAAACTTGCAATGCAACTCCGTAAGCAACCTAATCATTGTTAATGCTTTTGCAGAGCTCATTCCCATCAAAGAAGTCCTGCAACAACTGTTGTGATTCGAGAATTCCCACTAACCAAAACAATATCATGGATGAATCTCTTACCATCTTAGCGTGTCAAACACTTTTCTATAGGCTCCATGCACTTTGCAAATAGATTTGTTTTCAGCTCTTCAGACCTAGCTTTAATTATTGTTGAATAAAAGCCCATGCCTCCATATAATGAATCAACATATGTGGTTGTCTGAGCAGTGGATGAAGAAGACCTCCTCAACAACAACATTTTGATGCTCATGCCAAGCAGTTTATCAAGACCAAAATCTAGTTCAATGGTTCAATCCATTCACACATAATTTTCGACATATATGATCTTGCTGAGCATAGGTCACGTTCCAATCAGGACTGACTTCATTCTCAAATCTAAAATCCATGCACAAATACCCGTATAAGTTGGTGGTTAATGCAGTCTATCTTAGACTGCGAACTGAATAATCTTCATTACTCTTTTTTATGTTTTGCTACCCAAAACTGAAAGTAAAATTGGTCTACATTGCTATGCAGCTTCGTAGGAAACTGCCTCATTGGGGTTAATGCTTTTGCAGATCTGATTCTCATTAAAGAAGTCTTGCAACAACTATTGTACTTTGAAAATTCCCACCTTTGGCTTTGCTCTTTGTCAAGGGCTGGCAAGTTTTATGGATATGTTGTTGTTGAGGAATAGGATGAGATTTGTTATATTTACAATTTCTTTCGTTTTCGATAAGGCTACAGTAAACTAAAATGCTAAAATAGAAATATCATATTGAAAAATTGAAGTTTAAAATTTAGCTAGGTAAGTAAAAAATTGGGATATCTGAGGCATTTTCTTCATCTGAGGCATTTCCTCCTGTGTTTCCACTATGTTGCCCAAGGAGGTGTTACAAATTTTGGGGATGGAAACAGTAGCATTGTACTATTACCGTGAAATCCTATACAGGATACTTCACCAGCTACATGTTGACCTGTTATAGGCATACCTCCATGAATTCTAGCTTGAAGCCCACCACATATGATGTGCATCTGGAAATTAAAGATATGGGAACCTTAGTTATGTCAAGGTCATACATCAGACAGCCTGCAAAAATATTTGGGAAATAATACCGTGTTTCTTCCTTAAGTTTGTGGCAGTAGGATAATCAACAAAACCAAAACACTCTCTCTTCATACACTCAGAGGAGAACACCAAGCTTGTCAATTGAGTATGTAGGAAAGACCTATTTCTTCTTTGAAGGAATGGTTGTGTTTCTGGGAATAAAAACGTTCATAACACTTCCGGTTGTATTGTGACCAAGCGAAAGAGCAGCAACATCAAGAAGTAACAGGTCTTGTACATCCATTGCCTCCTCCACTTAGAGTGACATCTTGCATTGCAACTCCTTAAGCAACAACCTCATCAATTTTAATTCTTTTGTAAAGATTCCCATTAAAGAAGCCCTGCAACAATTGTTGTGATTTGAGAATTCCCACCAACCAAAATAATATCATGGATGAATCTCTTGCCATCTTAGCATCATCATCAACAAAACCAAAACACTCTCTCTTCGCACACTCAGATGAGAACACCAAGCTTGTCAATTGAGTATGTAGGAAAGACCTATTTCTTCTTTCAAGGAATGGTTGTGTTTCTGGGAATAAAAAAATTAATAACACTTCCTGCTTTATTGCGATCAAGTCAAGAAGTAACATGTCTTGTACATCCATTGCCTCCTCCACTTAGAATGGCAACTTGCAATGCAAAAGCAACAACCACATCAGTGTTAATGCTTTTGCAGAGCTCATTCCCATTAAATAATTCCTGCAACAACTGTTGTGCTTTGAGAATTTCCACTAACCAAAACAATATCATGGATGAATCTCTTACCATCTTAACATCATAATAAAGAAACCAAAACACTCTCTCTTCATACACTCAGATGAGAACACCAAGTTTGTCTATGTAGGAAAGACCTATTTCTTCTTTCTAGGAATGGTTGTGTTTCTGGGAATAAAAACATTCATAACACTTCCTTTTGTATTGTGACCAAGAGAAAGAGGAGCAACATCAAGAAGTAACAGTTCTTATACACCCATTGCCTCCTCTTAGAATGGAAACTTGCAATGCAACTCCGTAAGCAACAACCTAATCATTGTTAATGCTTTTGTAGAGCTCATTCCCATCAAAGAAGTCCTGCAACAACTGTTGTGATTCGAGAATTCCCACTAACCAAAACAATATCATGGATGAATCTCTTGCCATCTTAGCATGTCAAACACTTTTCTATAGGCTCCATGCACTTTGCAAATAGATTTGTTTTCAGCTCTTCAGACCTAGCTTTAATTATTGTTGAATAAAAGCCCATGCCTCCATATAATGGCATATAATGAATCAATATATGTGGTTGTCTGAGCAGTGGATGAAGAAGACCTCCTCAACAACAACATTTTGATGCTCATGCCAAGCAGTTTATCAAGACCAAAATCTAGTTCAATGGTTCAATCCATTCACACATAATTTTCGACATATATGATCTTGCTGAGCATAGGTCACGTTCCAATAAGGACTGACTTCATTCTCAAATCTGAAATCCATGCACAAATACCCGTATAAGTTGGTGGTTAATGCAGTCTATCTTAGACTGCGAACTGAATAATCTTCATTACTCTTTTTTATGTTTTGCTACCCAAAACTGAAAGTAAAATTGGTCTACATTGCTATGCAGCTTCGTAGGCAACTGCCTCATTGGGGTTAATGCTTTTGCAGATCTGATTCTCATTAAAGAAGTCTTGCAACAACTGTTGTACTTTGAAAATTCCCACCAATCAAAACAACGACATAAGACATACTCTAATTTGACAAGCAATCGAACATTCTGGTGTAAACTATAGGATTTTTTTGTTCGAAAGATGCCTTGGCTGTAGATGTTAGAACTTGCCTGTAAATGAAATGAAGATCCAGCTTGACTTTCAATAAGGCTATCCGCTAGAGAAAGGTGCGCTATTTACGAGGGTCGGATAGAGAGAAAGCCTTGCCCTGCAACGATTCCATGATTTCAAACACCGAGTAAATTGCAAGAAGCTTTTCGTAAAACAACGTCTAGCTAAGGACAATATGAAGAGGAGCCTCATCGTCCTGCTGCAATTCGTCTCCATGTTTGCAGAAGATAGGACTGCGCACCGCGAAGAGATGTCCGTATGGCCACGTGGTAAAGGCTCCTTCAATTCGACTGTCTTGCAGCCGCATTCTTCATCTGCTGTCAAAATCTCGGGGCAGCGATAACTTGGAGCGTCTAGAACACCCATTTTAATTGTCATAACTGGAAGAATTCAGGAATACCCATTATGAGACGCTTTTGGTCATTAGCCCTTCGACCATGGTGCTCTCCTCCTCTTTCTCCTCTGATCCAGCTATGGAGTTCCCTTCAATTTCGCCTGTAGGGAAGAATGGAAAATGAGAGTTGGCCGTTCCCTTCCTGGTTAAGCTAAAGGTCATATAATGGAAAATGAGAATGTACCAGTCCGAAAACCGTTTCAACTTCTAATCTAACGGCTAAAACCTTTGCAATCGTCTAACAAATAATCTTACGGCATATAAAGATAACAGGTACGCAGAGAGGGGAGTTGATTTAAGAGGGAAACGCCTTATGGCGTAATTATAAAGTATTGTTTAAACTATAAAATTCTCTTAAAAATATAAAATTTTCATTGTGAATAAGTTAAATTCCATATACAATTTAGTTAATTACTTATAATTTTATTAAAAAAAAAATAATTTATCTACATCGTTAAAAAAATATAATATAATATAGAATGAAAACACAACTCCTCCCTGATATTATTTTGCTTAATCACATAATAATTTTTTTTTTCCATAATATTGTCATTTTCCTTCTATTTACTTACTTCCTTTGGTTTTTAAAGATAATTATATTATGAAGTATTGTTTAAACTATAGAATTCTCTGAAAGATATGGAGGCTGTTCATTGCATTCACCATGACATATGAACGTTTGATTCCAAACTGCCATTCTTTGGTTTGAATGCCCTTGAAAATATAGTGCAAAATTTAACCACGCTGCCTTTTCTTTTTATCAAACTGGTCTCTGGTGTTGAAGAATAGAGCTACTCCAGATGCCAAGCTACCAACATACAGATGGATGACGAGACAGGCCAGGTCTCTGTCATTCTGAACCAGAGCAAACTTACATGCTACGATTAAAAAACACCCTCAGAACCCTCAAAATTACTCTTGGTCGCAGCAAAGCGTTTAAAGGCAGAAGTCTGTAGAAATTATAATTTCCGGCAACGCCCATTTGTGCTCCTTTGTAATTTAAAAAAAAAAAAAAAAAACATGGTGGAGTGGTGGTGGGGAGTTGTGGGGGCTTCGATACCTGCACTAGTGGTTCATCAGGTGGTGAAGAGAAGCAAGAGAGCGGAGGATGAACGCCTCAGAGCACGCGCCGGACGCCAGAAGAATTCAAACGACACATTCGTCTGCGAACGTGTTTGTACTTCAAAGCGGATGCTGAATAAGGTTGGGGGATTTTCCAAAGATCCGACTCCGAATACTTGCGTCACTGTTTGCGGAGCATCGGAATTGGATGCCTGTGCCGAAGCCTGCGCTAGAACTGTTTGTGTAAACCAGCACCATGTGCCCAACTGGAATGACATTTGCCAGCGCCGATGTGAGAACGAATGCCTCAGGCTTCGCCCTTAGGGTTTGAGGTTAGGGGTTTTGTGGGGTTCGCTAGCTTTGAAATTTATGCACATTTTCTTAGCAGACATTCTGAACAACATTGACTGTGAGTGAATTTACATTCAATTTTCGAATGCATTATTTTGTTTTTAAGAAAATTTGAAGGTTGTATGAGAGAATTGGAGATTAGTTTTTCCGACGTATTTTGAGATTTGTTTACTTTTATGGCCTCGTAGAATTCGTATGTTACTGTAGACTTAAAGGCCAATTTTGACGTTTCAAAATCTGTGGTAAAACAATATTGTTTTTTTTGGTTGGTATTTTTCAAGTTCTCTTTTCAACTAATTTCTAGGAAGACAGTTCAATTTTATACGTTTATTTTGCCAAGAGAAGCGAGGTGCTTCGCAGTTTGGGTGCGGAATATGTTGGGTGCCTTGTGTCTGTCTGGGCTTCGATCTGTCTTGGTGTAACATTTCATCAGAGAAAAAGAGACAGGATTTCATGATTTAGTCTTATTAACATGGGTCTATCTTAAACATGGATCTCTTAAACACATTGGGCTTTTTGATCTGGGTTAAGGTGGTTCAAGGTGGTTTTATGGTAGCTATAAAATAAATAGATTTCATATGCATAATTTCTTCTGTTGGGATTCTGTTTCCATTTTTCTTTTAAATGAAGTATTAGAGTATTTTTAATATCTAAGGAAGTATTAGTGTATTTCTAAAATATAATACTTAGATGGGGCCATTTTCTATCAAAAATCAGAATATATAGTCCTCACAGTCTTTACGACATTTGTTTCATAAACAAATTTTCAAAACCCACAAAAATGGTACAAACCTATTCAAGGAGCAAGACACAACTATTTGGTCTTTCACTGAGAAAGATTTGCTTGGGTAGCCTTATAAAGCATTTCCTCCTGAAGTGATGTTCATCATGAGCCGTCTTATCCTCTCCATGGTCAATGACACTTTTCCATTGAGCTCTTCCAATTTTGTCTCCATCATCCTTATGCACAGCCTGCAATTGCATCAGCTCTTGACTTTTCCGTTTAAGCTGAGGCATTGCCTTCTCTTTCTAAATAGAATCCTGTACCAGTGTTTCTGATCCAATCATGCTCCTTTGTAGATAAATTACCATTTGTGGCTTCATACACTTGGTGTGACCTGTAAAATCAGATCACCTGTTGTAGTCTTTGGATTGCAGCTTTGATACCAAGTACTTTGGGGATTTAAGATTTCGGCAGTCTTTGAATTGTGTGCCTTTATTGCAACAAGTGCTTTTAGCTTATGGCTTAACGGGGTTTTGGGCTTCATAAGCAAAATCAAAGTGATCCACAGAACACAAACAAAGATTTGATGCACACTGCAGAGCACACACAAGGATTTGTAAACAATACTAAAATTACAAAATTCGTATTGCAAAATGGAAGCAGGCTATTGGGAAACTTCTCTCTTTAAGAAGGGCATCATGGTCGAAGGTGGCATCAGCATTCTTGGCATCTCTAAAATTTCCAGGATAAATTGTGAGTCCATGAGTCACTAAGAGGAAGCCTAAATAGGGGAAGCCATGAGCTTGTGAGGGACTGGGAGAAAGGTTCCACAACCTAAGCTAAAGGGCGCTGTTGCTTGTGAGACTTTGCTGGTCATTAAAAAGGTTTCTTGTAATAGTGAATGAGGAAGCTTGACCTCACTATAGCAACCAGAAGTATCTTAATGGTGGGGTTGTAGTTTTCTTTGCATGTCATGGCACCCCTTGCAAACTTCTCTTTGAGCTCCCTGCCCTCGTTGTTGTCTTCCTCTTCTTTCCCTTATAAGCTTTCCGCCTCCCTGTCCTCCCCTTCTTCCCCTTAGGTGCTTTCCTCCTCCCCAGCTTCCCTTTTTCTCCCACACTCCTCTCAAACCTCTAGCTTGACCTATGAGGAGCCTCCCTTGCAATTGCTTTTCTTCTCAATGTGTCCCCACCTCTCTCCCCTTCTAATGCTACTACTCCCACCTACCCTTCACCGCCCAACTTCCTCATAACTTTGCAAGGATTGCTATCACATAGAGGTCCAGATCAGCCAACATTCTCACGAACATGGTTGATACATAGGGTATGACGAACAATGAGCAACATGCCACATACAATTGCATATACACACACTTGTTTGAGAAGACTTCTTATTCAACATATTTTTCCCTCTTGGTACTGTTACCCACCACCTGTGGGCCGTGTATATAGGAGAAATTTTTTCTCCTAGATGGTCCTCAGTCGGCAACCAACAACCCCTTGCAGCCACCAGATAGCTTGATGTGCCATTTTCTCCACCACCTGAGCTAGCCGCGTGGTCCCTCGCCCACTTGTTATGATTGTATGTTTGAAGGTGGGCCTCTTGATCCTGAAGGTATGGCCTTTCATTGGTGTAGTTGAGTAAACTTCCTTACTTGTCATGGGCGCTTTTGGGCATGGATTGGTGGGGGGATTCAGCAGAAAGAGTGGGTTGAGTCTGTACTCTTGTCTCCATTGCTCAATTTCATGGTTAGCCTTGTATCCTAGTCCTGTGGGACCTCCTTTACTGGTCATTAGCTTCAGTGTTGACACTACATGGGAAATCTCGATTTTTTTGCGTGGTCCCACTTCTTGACACCATGTACATCACTTCCTTCCACTCATTTTAACCCCATTCATCTCTTTTCCCATCCAGGTCCATATGTCCACTGGGTCCAGCTAGGGTTAGCCTCCCCCTCCCCTTGTCCACACCTTGGGTCGGGCTTGGAACGTTGCTCAGAGATTGATGCAGCTAAAAAAATTTGAAAAAGCATAGTTTGGCCACTCTCAACAAGAAATGTACCACAAAATGCAAAAGATGGTCGAGACATACAAATTTAGCATGTGGGAAAAAGCCAAATGTGAGCTCTACACCTTATCCATGGCCATCACCTTGGTTCCCTGGGCCCTAGATGAGCCCCCTCCATCATTAAGAAACCCATGATTTCCCAAACCACTAGTGGCGATGAACTGCCCCACCTTAAGGGGGTATCCGTTGCTATATATTACACAACATGCTCTCATTCCCTAGAGCCCCGAGCAGATATGAAGAAAAATCAATCAAAGGCAAAAGGCATATGAAGAAGGGTGGAAGAACAAAGGCCGGGGTAATGCATGTACCACAATTTGCTCCCTCCTACACTCATATATCTAGGTGCAGGCTTCCCTTATTATAGCTACTCTTGTACCATGACATGTGGTCTGGATGATTTCCCTGATCCCCATTTCGTTCCATTACTATATCATTTTCCACCTGCCGTTTGAGGGATGTACCATAGGCATGTCACCCCTCTTAAAGGTTGAAACCACCTAATAGGGTCCTTGATTAACCCCTTATTGAGCTTGGAGATACTTATACCCACCAAAGCCCACTATGGAAGGGCGTGCCACCATGAAGTGCCCCATTGGTTCCATGACTTGTAAGCTCTTTTACTTGATTATTCTAATGATTTGTTGTATTGGAAGTCAAGGGGACGCATTGGATCTTATGCAGGATTGCAAGTGGGTCTCCATTTGGAGCTTGGTCTCCATATATGGGGTCCTAACCCTCTAGAGGGCTACATTGACACTTGTAGGGTGAGCGTTGAGAGCCATAGGCTTCCACTATAGTAGAGAGTACTTCATGGATCGCCAACACCACTCATTGATTGCTGGTGTTCCACCTTTTGGATGAGATGATGCACTTCGTTCACCATGCCCAACCGACTCCACACTTGCACCATACACTTGGCAGATGTTCCAGGGTCTAGATGAGGCTGTATCAGGGCTTATGTCATCATCCTAGCCCTTACAGATGGTTTACAGACATTTTCAATCCACTTGGAGACCCATGAGGATGTCCTTGTGCCCCCACACCCACTTGAGAGCACCACAAGGTTATGCTTGGAAAACAAGGGGCCAACCCCTTGTCCACTATGTTTGAGATCCATTCTTACATCATAACACACTCTGGACTTCATTAGGCCTCCTCAAAGGCCCAACGAATCACTTTATTGATCATTCTACCCTCATGGGAGGCTTATTATTATGTTATTGAGCTATCTTGGTGAGCTTGTCACCAAGGGATGTTATTAATGCACATTATTTTATTATTTGGGGCTCAATTAGGCCAAATTAGGCAAATCGAACTCATTAGTGATTGTATAAATACAAGTGAGGTAATTCATTTTCATCATCATCACTTGGATTGGATTGGTATCTCCCAAGAGATTTTCACACTTTTTGCTGGGTAAACTTTTTGGAGCTTTCGTGCTGCACTATGATGTTTGGATTTTCGCTATTGTCTTTGGAGCTTCTTTCTAATGCAAAGTTAATGAATAGATATACTCTCTCTCTCATGTAAGTCGAATTTTGATGCTATACTTGTTATTTTACTGGTTTATTGCATGTTATGGTTATCATTATTCCTGTATGCGTTAAATTAAATGCGAAATTCTTTTGGGAGCCTTGAATAAGTGATTTAATGCATGCATTGTACTTGAAGAGAGTGGGTAAATGTTCCTAGAGGCACCTCTTAGGTTGAAAGACCTCGAAACTTCATCTCTTTGGCGAATTTGAAGTATAAATCCCTATTGACCTAGTTGCTGCCCTTGGAGAGGCTAGCAAAGATCAATTAGGGCTTCTCAACGCATGAAAATTCTTGATCTATGTATATCTTGACTCCATTAAGCCCAAGCAATAATTCCCTGATCCTCATATCCCTTTGGTGGTCAAATATCCTTCTCTTTTTTTCACTTTTCCCAATTTTAGGCCTAACCCGATAAGGTCTCCTAGGGCATCACACAAAATCTTTTGTAGCCATCTAAACACCTTGAAAATTGGTCCACAACTGCACTGGTGTCTTCTCAAGGGGTCCTCCAAATTTGAGCACAATCCGATGGTGGAATCCTGAGATATCGCAAGCCCTAGGCCGAGGACCATTTCTCTCCCTAGGCTGATTTTGGGTTAGTGTCCTCACTTGGATCCAGTGTTTTAAAATTCCGCCGGAACGAATGGGATTCGGCCAAGCTGACCGAGCCAGACCCTTGGCTGGGTCGTCTCAGTAGAAAAACTGGTTCGGTGGCCGGTTTGTTACCAAACTTGTAGAGCCGACCGAGTTGGACCCTGGCTGGTTTGTGAAGGTGTTGCGGTTGGTGGATGGGGAAATATTGGCTATGGGCTTCATTTATGAGGCTATGGATCAAGCAAAGGAGCAAATAAAGGCAACATACAAGGATAGACTCTAGAGTCGCTAAGTGTGGGCTCATTTGGGAAATCATTGATCAAAGATGGAACAATCAACTCCATCGCCCTATACATGGCACATGTAGCTGGGTTTTTTCTGAACCCAAGGTATCATTATAAAGCTCTGGAGGCATAAGCTTCATTGGGGAGGTTAGCAATAGCCATTAGTATTGGTGCCTAGTGATGTTTTATAGTTTACTTTTGTTGTACAAGCCATTTAGAGCCTCCTTGGTTATGTGCTTTTGTTTTGATCTCTATATCATGTATGTATTGGACAATGCACTGGGTGCCATTCTGATATAATGGATATATTCATGAGCCTACTTTGATCCTCTGTTGTCTTCTCTCTATATTCTAATGCGTTGTGTTTGGAAACATGAATGAAAATATTTAAAATATTTAAAATTATTTACAACGATTGAGTCATTGAAATCAAATCGGCTGAGTCGATACCCAGTCGGAGTCGGAGTCGACCCTCGGCCAGTTCTGAATCCGAGTCAGAGTTTTAAAACATTGCTTGGATCATTGCATTCAAATTTCAAAAGAAAATTAGTTCTTTGATCTTATTCTCTTCACTAATTAGGTCAAGCCCCTCTTTGGTCGATCAACTCCATACTGTTGGCCTAGTTTGGGTCCACTTAGGTTCTCTATGGTCCTACAACTTTATAACTCAAATTCCACAAGGACTACATACAATCCATTTTTCCATAAGGATTCTTAAGTCTAGGAAGCCCCTTGTCAAGGCATATCCTCCAACCCTAGGCCAAGGTATCCTCATAGCCCCTTAGAGAGCCCATCACTTTGCTTCTCAAGCAAGTAAGCTATTTAATTGAGTCTCTCTTGTGAATAGGCTTTAGGAATCATTCCTTATTCGATCATTGATCCATTCATTGTGATTCCTTTTATACCTGGTCCCCTCCCATTGGTTAAAGTCCGTAAAGAGCAGGGAGCCTTATTGAGGTGACATTGGGCTATTGCTCCATGGTTTCCCCTTGACCTAGTAGTTGCTCTATAGGATCCCTTCCTAGAACCCTTGCTAGTTTGAGTGCTAACAAATACAACATATTAAAGGCACCTTGGCAAGATTGGAGTGAATTGAATATGAAAATAACAGGTTACAATGAGAGGTTTGTGATCTATTGCACAAATTCATGGAAGTGGATTTTGGAAACCACAACCTAAAATAATGGTACAAAAATTAGAACTTAGGGAAATATTTGTCCTCCAAATCTCGCTCGTTGACACACTTCACACTACAATTTGAAATCTCAAACCTTAAAAACATCTAGGAGGAGATGAGATCCCAACAAGTATTCATCAAGCAAGAGACACAAACTTGGGCATGGGTTGTTTGGAAGAAGGTAAATATCCTCCCATGCATTGAAGTTGAAGAGGTGGTATAGGCCAAATTCACATAGAAATGCCTTAGGTGAGTCAAGGAGGTCAACCTTAGGATGTGTGGGCTCTACTCCCCCACTTCATTGGCCCCCATGGTCATGGGCACCTCTTTCCTTTAGGATACCCTTGATTTGAGGGATATCTACTTTGAGCAAGCTTGGTTTGATTCCAATTCAACAATTCTCATTGGGTTTAGGACTCTTGGGGATCATCTTAAATCTCTCTAGACAAAGAGACAATTCTCCTTCGTCCCTCAAAGGATCATCTTGGATGTAAGCCTCATGAGATCCCAATTGGTTGAGCCTAATGAATCTAAAAAATGACTATGACAGATAGGAAAGTAGGTAAGTGCAGAGCTGTTCGAGAGCTCAAAGTAGCTATTTGGGACTCTGTTAAAATTGGCAACTAGGGCCAAAATCCATGCGGGTCACCTCATTTATGGCAGCTGATATTTTTCCTAGATTCCTCTTGTCGAGAGGTGTAGGATTGATCTAAAGATCATTTGATTTCGACAAGTATTTATGGAGATATGAATTTATTTGTATTTACTTGACGAATTGTCAAGGTCGGCCAACAGTTAAATGTGTGGCACACATGCCCAATGAATCATATAAATACAAGAGAGGTTGATTCATTTTCTCATCATCTCATCTCACTCATTCTTCCCTCTCTCTCCTTAGCTTTGGGTTATACAAGGAGCAGCTCACACGTGGGAAGAAGGAGGACACATTAGGGCAAGGTGGACGCTGAAAGGAGGACGCAGAAGCTGTTGAAGGTCTCTCTGACCTGCGTTGACTCATCAAGGGTGCGGTTTTGGTGTGGCTGCCTCTCCTAGGCAGGTCGCAGATTTTGGCACAAAAATAGAGGCAATCTGTCCACAGGTTTGACCAGCGTTCACTGCCTTAGTTTTGGGCAGCAGGTTGACTTTAGTCAACAACAGTTTGACTATGTTTTTGGGGTTGTTCAAGGGCTGTTTCTTCAGGCTGTTTGAGGGCTACTTGACCGGAAATTGACCAAGCATATTGGAGGTCAATTTCAACTCGTTTGACCAAGTTTGACTTTGCTGATCTAGGGTTTGCTGCTGCTGATATAAAATTACAGAATTCTGATTTTGTACTATTTCTCTCTGCTGAACTATTGAAGATAAATGAAGATTTGATCGAAGGGTTTCCCCACATTGGGGTTTGTCCCTGGCTAGCCGCCGCATCTTGGGTCTCTTGTCTTAGCTTGTTTTTTGTTGATCGTTTAATGTTCCATCTGCAATTTACTTAATGTATATGTGATTGCTAATCTGTGGCGAAAAGAAGAAAAGAAGTAAACTGCTCTAAGCATAGAACATGCCATAATTTAACATGGTATCAGAGGTGAGGTGAAGACAAAGCCCAAGCAAGAGCAAGAGCAAGAGCAATCACCGAAGAGAAGGTTGGCAAGGCTATCCTAAAAACTTCATGGGGTCCTCAACACTTTTCCCCGCCGAAGACAAGCTCCGTGAGAAGTTTGATTATCACGGATGGAAGATGTCTCTCGATCTGACTTTAGAAGATCAGGGAGTGTTGGACCATGTGAGAGGCAATACTGTTGCGCCTCCATCAAATGCATCCGCTGCTGCCAAAAGCAAGTGGTCCAAGGGAGAAGTCAAAGCAAGGAAGATCATCTGGGACACTATCGACAAGCGCCTGGTGGCCTATGTTTCCAAGCTACAACCTCCAAGGAAATGTACGATAGACTGGTGAGTTTATTTAAAGTTAATGTTGCAAATCAAGTTCTATTCCTTAGAAATAGGCTGAAGGAAATTAAGAAGGGCAAAGATGAGAGTATGCAAGCATATTTCTTAAGGATCACCGAGATCAAGAATGATCTCCTATCTATTGGGGAAGTAGTTCCTGACAGGGAAATGACTATCACAGGCTACAGCTCTTGGAGGACTACCACCTAGATGGTATATATTCAAGACTACTCTTCTCAACAATAATGTCATCCTAGGATTTGAGGAGTTGATGGTTAGATGTATTCAAGAAGAGACAAGGATGGAAGAGCAAGAAATGCCCGCACTTAAAGGCCATCCCTCTGCCTTTTCTTCTCATGCTAAAAGAAGAAACAATTCTGGGGCCAAATCCAAAGGAAAGGCTAGACCAAAGGGTGGAAGAAAAAATTGATGTTACAATTGCAACAAAATGGGCCACTATGCGAGGGAGTGCCCTGATAAAAAGGACTCACACCATGACGATGACCAAAATCACTTTCAAGGCAATCAAAGCAATGACAGGTCCAATGGCAGAGGTAAAAGAAATGCCGGAAATCAAGGAAGAGGACAACCCTTCAAGAAGGCAAGAAACTCCAGGTATGAATCTAATGTTGTTAACAATAAGCAAGATGAATATTGTCTACCAGCGGCCCTCTCTACTACTGCTCCCTCGAACTCGCTAGGAAATTGGCTTGTTGATAGTGGTGCCTCAAGGCACTTCACTGGCTACAAAGAAGCTCTCTCCAATTTGATAGAAAAGGAGACCAACCTGGAAATGGTTCTTGGGGATAACACAAAATATCCCGTGAAAGGCGTGGGGAATGTCACTCTTCAATTGAATCAGGGTAATACAATTCATTTGCAAGAAGTTATATGTACCTGATCTCAAAAAGAACCTGGTGTCTGTTTCGGCAATGGAGGAGAAAGGCTATAAGGTAACCTTCATTGATGGCAAGGTATGTGTATGGAAAAAGAATTTTAAGGAAGCTTTCACTCTTGGGTGTCGAGTTGATTCATTATATTAGGTTGGAGGAAGTCCGATGGGTGTCATGTCTTGTGACACATCACTTCTGTCTGAACTATGGCATCAGAGGCTTGCTCACCTTCATTCTAAAGCTCTACCCAATGCAAGACAAATGGTGACAGGGATGCTTGAGTTCCAAGTAGAGCAAGAAGGTGTATGTCCTGGATGTGCCGAAGGGAAGCTCAAAAGGGGACCATTCCCCTCAAGCCAAAGCAAGACCTCCGATATATTGCAGTTGGTTCACTCAGACATATTTGGTATGATGCCTGTGAACTCTTTGGGGGGATATTTATATTACCTCACCTTTACCGATGATTATTCTCGCAAGACCTGGATATACTTCTTGAAAAAGAAGGATGAAGTGTTCACTTGGTTTCGTCACTTCAAAGCCTTAATCGAGAATCTAACCGAAAAGAAGATCAAGATCTTAAGGAATGATAATGGGACTGAGTATGAATCCAATGAGTTCCATGACTTTTGCAAAGAGGCTGGCATTAAGAGGGAGACTACAACACCATATACTTCTGAGCAGAATGGTGTGGCGGAAAGGAAGAATCATACGATTGTGGAAGCTGTCCGTGCTATGCTCCATGATCTAAGACTTCCGAAGTTTCTATGGGCCGAAGCTGCGAATACCGTCGTATATGTGCAAAACCGATGCCCTCATCAAGCATTGGGTTCCAAGACTCCTGAAGAGATGTTCACTGGTAACAAACCTGACGTATCTCATTTTAGAATTTTTGGAAGTCCGGTATATTTTCATGTGCCGAAGGAGAAAAGGAATAAATTGGGTAAATCTGTAAAGAGAGGAATCTTCGTGGGCTATAGCGAAAACACTAAGGGCTATAGAATCTGTGTGGCTGGTCAAAGGAAAATCGAGTTTAGCCATGATGTCACCTTTGACGAAGATATGGCTCTTAGCAAAGCTGACAATCTTCCTACTCAAAGGGGATCTAAAGAAGCTAACACCAGGGAACCAAAGGAAAAGGAAGATGAGACGATGCCCAATGTGGAAGAACCTATGGATCCTATTGATCCCCCTCCGCAGGAGCCTTCCTCTTCTAGGAAGAGGCCTTCATGGCTTGGGGGGACACTTGATGATGCTGAAGGGGATGTTGCACCCAGGGGAACATTTCGGGAAAGTAAGAAGCCGACCAGGTATCAGGGATACTTGACCATCATGAGCACGATCCTCCAAAATGAGCCTTTGTCATTCGCAGAAGCTGTCAAGCATCAAGTATGGAAGGATGCTATGACTAAGGAATATGAGTCCATCATGAAAAACGATGTCTGGGATGTTGTCCCCAAACCCCAGAACAAAGCAGTTGTCACTTCGAAATGGCTTTACAAGATAAAGCATGCAGTTGATGGAAGTGCGGAAAAGTATAAGGCTCGTTTTGTCGCTCGTGGCTTCTCTCAGAAGGAAGGTATAGACTATGACGAGATATTTGCCCCTGTTGCCCAATATACCACCATCCGCTCGATCACAACCCTTGCTTCTTCGCAAGGATGGAACCTACATCAGATGGATGTCAAGACCACGTTCTTGTATGGTTCGATCAAAGAGGAGGTCTATGTGGAGCAACTTGAAGGATTTGAAATTCATGATCGAGAATCTCATGTGTGCAGGTTGAAGAAGGTCCTCTATGGGCTGAAGCAAGCACCCCGAGCATGGTATGAGAGGATCGATATCTACTTGATGAAGCTGGGATTCACTAGGAGTGAAGTCGACCCTAACCTTTACTTTAAGGTTAAAGATGACAATCCTCTCATACTGGTGCTGTATGTTGACGACCTCCTTCTAACAGGTGCATACCCTCTCATTCACAAATGTAAGAGGGAGTTGACTTATGAATTTGAGATGAAGGACCTAGGACTGATGCACTATTTCCTAGGACTAGAAGTTCGGCAGAAGCCAGGGGAGATTTTCCTATCTCAAGGAAAATATGTGGTGAAGATATTGGAGAGATTCGGTATGGTGGGCTGCAAGCCCCGTGACTACCTTGATGGAGCTTGACTTCAAGAAGTTAAGTGGTAGTGTTGCCGGACCCATTTTATGAAATGCTACTGAGTATCGTCAACTCATCGGAGCATTGTTGTTCTTGGTGAACTCTCGTCCGGATATACGTTTTGCAGTCAACATATGGTTGAGCCTCACCACTCACATTGGATTGGTGCCAAGAATCTGTTGAGATATCTTCATGGCACAATCACTCATGGGTTGAGATACATTGCCGGAGATGTGAGACTACATGAATATACCGATGCTGATTGGGCAGGTAGTTTGGTGGACCGAAAAAGCACTTCTGGGTGCTGTTTCTCTTTGGGATTTGCCTTGATATCTTGGATGAGCAGGGAGCAAAAGTCGGTGGCTTTGAGCACTACCGAGGCAGAGTACATTGTTGCTAGTATGGCCTCTTGTGAGGCAGTCTAGTTGCGAAAGCTCTTCAGTTAGCTGTTTGGATTTACATTGGATACCACCGTGATCTTGTGTGACAATCAAAGCGGGATCCGTTTATCAGAGAATCCCGTATTTCATGATTGCTCCAAGCATATTGATATCAAGTACCACTATATTCGGGATATGGTGCAACAGGGAGCAATAAGGCTCCAACATATCAGTATAGATGAACAGGTCGCCGACATTTTGATGAAGCCCCTGGGAAAGGTCAAATTCTTGACTTTCCGAGAACGACTTAGTGTCGTTCAAAGACCCTCGTATGAGCGTCGAGTATGATGTATTTAGCTTTGGGAGCTCCAAGGGTGCGGGGTACTTCTTGGAGCGACATGCAACCACAAGGCGACTCACCATCCCGTAGTGGTGCACTATGTACAGGGTGAAAGGTTCAACCTTCCGCTGTGACACCCCGTGGCGACTGTGGAACAGGATGATTAGTTCCCCTATGGGCCAGGATGATTAGTTCTCCGTGGCGACTGTGGAACAGGATGATTAGTTCTCCTGTGGGCTAGGATGATTAGTTCTCTGTGGCGACTATGGAACAAGATGATTAGTTCTCCTGTGGCGACTGTTGGACAGGATGATTCGTTCTCCTCTGGACAGGATGATTAGTTTTCCTGTCGAGGCATCCTATCCATGCAGTCTGGGACTTATGGGAAGTACCTCTCATCTGATCAATGAGTAGGGAGTTGGGGTTAGGGAACATTAGTAGTACTATCGATGGACGCATCGTTGTATCTACCGTACTCCCTATGCTAGGATGACCTCCATTGATTTGGGATCAATGAAACTGATCTGGGATCAATATGAGTGGTTTGAGACACTCTCTTGTGACATTGAGCAAAGTAGAGTAGAGTAGGGCCAAGTAGTGCAGGGCAGTGCATTTGATGGCTGGGATAGTAGCGACGGTCGGATGGATTGCAGATGGAGTTCTCCCTAGTTGAGAGGGAGTGTTAAAATTGGCAACTAGGGCCAAAATCCATGTGGGTCACCTCATTTATGGCAGCTGATATTTTTCCTAGATTCCTCTTGTCGAGAGGTGTAGGATTAATCTAAAGATCATCCGATTCTGACAAGTATTTATGGAGATATGAATTTGTTTGTATTTACTTGACAAATTGTCAAGGTCGGCCAACAGTTAAATGTGTGGCACACATGCCCAGTGAATCATATAAATACAAGAGAGGTTGATTCATTTTCTCATCATCTCACTCATTCTTCCCTCTCTCTCCTTAGCTTTGGGTTATACAAGGAGCAGCTCACATGTGGGAAGAAGGAGGACACATTAGGTCAAGGAGGATGCTGAAAGGAGGACGTAGAAGCTGCTGAAGGTCTCTTTGACCTGCGTTGACCAAGCGTTGACTCATCAAGGGTGAGGTTTTGGTGTGGTTGCCTCTCCTAGGCAAGCTGCAGATTTTGGCACAAAAATCGAGGCAATTCATTCACAGATTTGACCAGTGTTGACTGCCCTAGTTTTGGGCAGCAGGTTGACTTCAGTCAACAATAGTTTGACTGTGTTTTTGGGGCTGTTCAAGGGCTGTTTCTTCAGGTTGTTCGAGGGCTAGTTGACTGGAAATTGACCAAGCATATTGGAGGTTAATTTCAACTCATTTGACCAAGTTTGACTTTGTTGATCTAGGGTTTGTTGCTGCTGATTTAAAATTACAGAATTCTGATTTTGTACTATTTCTCTCTGCTGAACTATTGAAGATAAAAGAAAGATTTGATCAAAGGGTTTCCTCGCATTGGGGTTTGTCCCTGGCTAGCCGCCACATCTCGTGTCTCTTGTCTTGGCTTGTTTTCTGTTGATCATTTAATGTTCTATCTGCACTTTACTTAATGTATATGTGATTGCTAATTTGTGGCTAAAAGAAGAAAAGAAGTAAACTGCTCTAAGCATAGAACATATCATAATTTAACAAAGTCCCTTGTCTTTCCCTTGGCCTTTTAAATGACAGGTCGATGACATTTCTTTTTTTGGGTTGTTAGTTTTTGTAGCATTGGATGTTGTTCTAGTCTTGACAGTGGTCAGAGAGGCTAAGAAACACTAGGATTCCAAAACCTAGAAAAAGTTTAAGGAAAATCCAGCTAGAAAGAGGAGGTCGATGGGGTTGATGGAGAACACATGAGTGAGAAGCTAGTAGCGCGATTTCCTTGGCAAGTCGAGCTATCCAGCTTCAGAGGTTGAGCAGAGGAAGAGAGTTTGAGCCAGAAGGGACGTAGAGGGGCAGAGACAGTGATTCCAGAGGAGATTTCCAATTCTGGAGATTTAGGAGAGGAGGTTACATTATTTCTCCAGGAGGTTGCGCAGGGATTGCCTAGTGGTCTCAAGAGGGAATTATGTTTTAGCTGAGCGGGATTCAATTGTTGGAGGCCAGAATAATTTTCTAAAGGGCCGGAGAATTCTTTCTAGAGCAACTTTAGAGGTAGATTCGTGGCATGATTGGGCTGAGCGTGCGAGTGACTATGTAAGGCTTGCGCAAAAGCTGCATAGAGGGGTCCGAGTTTGCCAGTTCGAGTGGTTGGGATTGTTTGTGGAGAACGGTAAATTCCCTCAAATATTTTTGCCATTATTTCTCTCAGAGAGGATCGCCAGTTTGGCATCCATTCTATTGTACTCAGAATTTCACTCCTGCATAATAATAAAAACCCTCAGCTGCTGCATTGGTTTTCCCACGTTGGGTTTTTTTCGGGGACATTTGTCCAAAAATAACTGTGTCAAAATTATTGTGTGTGTTAGCATTTTCTTAGTTTCCAACATTTTATTTTCCACAATATTTTTATGGTGAAAATTACAGTGTGATTCATATGTTATTTGCCATAGCAAATAAACTGCATAATTAATTTGTAGTTAGAAGAATAAATTTCTAGTTGCTACAATTAGACTTGAAAATTTCACATTGTATCAAAGCATAGTTGACAGATAGGAAGCTCAAAGACGAAGAGGGAGAAATTGGTAGCTCAAAGGGAGTAGCAGTACAATGTCTTCAAGGGGTTGCACAACGCCTAGCCAAGCAGTGCGAATTGCTGGACAGGGGGTTGAATTTCCAGTTGCAGAGTGTAGGAAGGATCGATTTGTCCGGGAAGTGATTCCAGCAGGCAAAAGGGTAGCAACTCGTATTTTTTGCAGAGCAGATTCCTTGTTTGGGCGGAGTCAGTTTTTGCAACAGTTGAAGTAGAAGAATCAATGTCGGTTGGAAGAGAAATAACACACATCGAGGGTTTCCTCATAGGGTTTCCTGTTTTAGGAAATTCATGATTTCTAGTTGCAGAGGCAGAACCAGCTAGCAGGACTGTGCATTTCCAGAAGGAAGTGTGAATTGCAGAGTAGTAGCTAAGTAGGAGAGGAGGAGATTCTTGTTTATAACCCAGTCATGAGTTTGCAGAGATGGTCGTAGCAGGACTCCGTGATTGGGATAGATTGGATGGTGCTTCCAACTACGTTATTTATAAGGCTAGGATGTCTTTTCTACTAGATGAGCATGGTTTGAAGGATTACACAGAGAGAGCTATAGTTGTACCTACAAACTCGCAACAACTAGAGAATTACAGAAAGGAAATGGCCAAGATAAAGAGGTTGATCCTTGATGGCATTTTGGATCATATTATCTCACATTAGCGGCGAAGAATACGACCAAATAATTGTGGGATGTACTCGCAACACTATATTAGAATCCTTTTGAGAATCAAAAGCTATTCCTGAAAGAAAAGCTGAGAACCACTAGGATGTAAAAGGGAGAGGTAGTTACTCCATACCTTACCAAGATTCATGATATCTAGAATGAGTTGTTTGCCGTAGGTGAGACGCCACAAGAAGTTGAACTAGTGCGTGTAGCCATCAATGGTTTCTCCGAGGAGTCGACTACCTTTGTCCAAGGCATTACTTGATGAGATACTCTACTTGGATGGGACCGTTTGTGGTCAGATTTCATGCAAGAGGAGATGCGACTTGCTCTAGTCAAAAGTAGTCTCAGTGGTAGCAGTAGAGGATCGAAGGTTGTGAAGGAGGAGGAGAATGTAGCCCTTGCATCAAACGGAAAAGCAAAGTAAGGTCCCAGTTAGGGACAAGGCTCCAAGGGAGGTGAGAAAAAGAAGGACCTATCGAAGATTAGGTGCTTCAAGTGTGGTGAGTTCGATCACTACAACACTTAGTGTCCTCAAAGGAAGAAGCACAAGGAGAAGCAAGAGCAGACAACAACTTTGGCAAAGATAGATTAGCTGTCTTCCAGATTGGAGGTCTAAGTCACACTATATGCAACTATGCCTCTAGGAGAGAGGTGGGTAGACATTGAGTTCTAGACTCCAGATTTGTGCAGAGCTGGGCAGGGACCATAGAAGAGCAATAACAGTTGCAATATACTCTTCTCATGGATCATTACCCTTGCTGCAGGAGCCCATAGTATTCAGTAGTAGTGGGATTAGTGTTATGGTTGCAGTCGGTTCTTGAGGGACAATTGCAGTGTTAATTGCAGTCAGATGCTGAGGAGCACAGTATAGTTGCAACACAGATAGACTTAGTGGGCAGTGCAAAGATTAGTAGCAATCAGAGTCTCAGGAGACAGTTGCAGCATAAGGACACAGTTGATTCAGGGTTCAATATTTTGGATCTCAGTTGCAATAGTTGCAACAATAACAACTTGAGAGGGAGTGTTAGTTGGTTGCAGCGCAGTGGCAGAGTTGGTAGCAGTACAGGTTGTATAGTGCAATGTCAGCAACAATGCAGATGCAAGGTGATTTAGCTACAGAGCGACAAATGAATTAGAGTTGCACATTAGTTGGTGGGTAGTGATAGGTTGTCACAATGTTAGATACCAACAACGTGTATGGAGGATGTTATGGAGATAGCTGGAGAACACCTTCCTCACTAAGAGGGAGTGCTAGTTTTTTTAGTATCAGATGGTGTTCTAGTCTTGATAGTTGTTAATGAGACTAAGAAACACTAGGACTCAAGAACCCATAAAAAGTTCAAGGAAAATCCACCTAGAAATGCCTTAATAAAGTTAATTAATCTGTAATTAATTTTTCCTAAGTCTAACTTGACTAATTAACAACAATTAATTGAGGAAGGTGAGATTTCTCTAGAAACTCACATGGATCAACTCAGAAATGATCTTAGCCATTAATAAGGATTTAATTGTGGTCGTTGGTGATCTAACTAGAGATTATAAGAGGAGGTCGATGGGGTTGATGGAGAACACACGAGTGAGAAGCTAGTAGTGCGAGTTCCTTGGTAGGTCAAGCTGTCCAACTTCAGAGTTTGAGCAAAGGAAGAGAGTTCGAGCCAAAAGGGACGCAAAAGGGTAGAGACAGTGATTTCGGAGGAGATTTCCAGTTTCAGAGAGTCAAGAGAGGAGGCCGTATTATTTTTCCAGGAGGTTGTGCACGGACTGCGGAATATTTTCAAGAGGGCAGTTTGATTTAGGTGAGCAGGAGGAGGATTCAGTTGCTTGAAGCCAGAATAATTTTCCAGAGGGCCGAAGAATTCTTTCTAGAGCAGCAATTGTTAGTCAGAGGCAAATTCGTGGTAGGATTGGGTTGAGCGTGTGAGTGATTGCGCAAGGCTTGCGCAGAGGGGTCTGAGTTTGCCAGTTCGAGTGGCCAGACTGAGTTGAAATTGCTTGTGGAGGGGGATAAATTCCCTCAAATAATTTTGCCAGTATTTCTCGTAGAGAGGATCGCCAGTTTGGCGTCCATTTTATTGTACTCAGAATTTCATTGTTGCATAATAATAAAAACCCTCAGCTGCAACATTGATTTTCCCACGTTGGGTTTTTTTGGGCACATTTGTCCAAAAGTAACTGTGTCAAAATTATTGTGTGTGCTAGCATTTTCTTCGTTTCTAGCATTTATTTTTTGCAGTATTTTTATGGTAAAAAATTGTAGTGTGATTTATTCATTATTTGCCATAGCAAATAAACTGCATAATTAATTTACAGTTAGAAGAATAAATTTCCAGTTGCTGCAATTAGACTTGAAAATTTGTTTTGTGGGGGGGTGAGTCCAACTACCATTTCCATCACTTTGTAAAACTGTAATGGTGCATTTTGTTCCTCTTTGGATATACTATATGATGTGCTTGGGACTTGTGAATGGACTGTGAAAATTTCAAGATAAGGTTTCTATGATCGCCTCTAATGAGCATGCCAAATACTTGTGGGTTCAAGTTCGAGGGAGTGCCCCCTTCCTTGAGACCCAAGGGGTCATTTATGTGCCCTCAGACCCACTGGGAGTGCCACAGGTCTACTACTTGGAGAACAAGGGGCCACCCCCTTGTTCATCATATTCCGAGGAATTTATTCCTCAGTATGGCACTATAAGATATTATTAGGCCTTTGGAGGGCCCCACGACATGTACATATTATTATTTGGCCCCTTGTGAGGGTTGTTTTTACACTTGTGAGCTAGTTTGGCGAGCTTGTCACCAATAGAGGTTTTTATTTGCACATTATTTTATCATTAGGGGCTAATGTAGGCCCATAGGCTAATTCAAACTCCTTAGGAGGCTGTATATTGATGTTAGATACACTCATTTGGATCATCACTTGACTTGGGTTATCTCTAATCATAGAGAACTTTGCATTTTTTTTCTTGGAGGATATTTTTGGAGATGGATGAATTTTGAAGTATGGATTTGGGCTATTTATCTTGTCTTAGAACTTTGTCTTGTAAACGAAATGTTGGTTGGATATACTCTATAATGTTGTAAGTAAATTTTGATGTTATTATTCTTGTTGCTGCACAATGCTAAAACTAGGGCTAGTTGCTGCATGATTGAAATGTGGAATTGAACATGTTTTAGCTAATTTAATGTATGGGCCAATGTTATATGAATGAAATGTCCTAGAGATTATTTGTCTCGATAAGCTTGCATCGTTTGCTTTGAAGTATAAATGCTTGAAGATCACTTTTCTTTTCTTTCTCTCAATATTGGATGAAGCTGACTTTCTGGGCCTCCTTGATCAAGAAACCAAGTTCTTACTCATCATCATCCTTGACTCCATATTCCTAAGTGAATTAGGCACTGATCCCTAAAAAGGGTGGTCATCCCCTTAACCTGTTTCAACTTTTATCACTTTTTCTCAGGTCTAGCCCTCAAAGGTCACCTAGGGTATCAATTTCTTGGGAATTGACCCAAGGAAAAACTTTGATCTCCTACAGGCTACTGCACTGGTGGAATCTCTAGGAATCCCAAGCCCTAGCTCTAGGATCGAATTTTTCCTAGGCATCCCCAAGGCTAAATCTCAACAGGATCAATTCAACCTTTTGAAGTAAATATTTTTGTTTGGTCCTTTCCCTTCACCTTGTCCAAGATAAGAACATCATTGGTTGCTGCATTCTATCCTCGAACTTGGGCTGGGTCCACTTGGTCCTGTGGGGTCCCACTTCTCAATAAAGATTACTTGTCAAGGACCATTTGGAAATTCAAGTTTCTCAAGGATTATAGGGATTGAGAATCTCGTCTATAAGCATATTCCTTCTCCCTCAACCCTCCAATCCTCACCTCTTACCCCTGGAGGAACAAGTCCTTTGCTTAAAGAGCAAGCAAGTTCCATTCTTCACTCCATCCTTGGGAAAGGGTTTTCAGGGTCACTTCCCACCTATCCATTGACATATACTTTATCAGAGATCCCAACATTACCGGGACTCCTCCCATTGGTGAAAATCCATAAAGAACAGGGAGACTTAACTGTGGTGACAGTGGGCTAAGCCTCCACCGTTGCCCTTAACCAAGTAGTTGCCCTCTTAGGAACCCCTTTTAGGTTCCATGCTGGTTTGAGTGGTAATAAGAGGTATTTTGACCAGTGGGAGGGTGCTCTACTTTGAATCCATCTCAAGTTGATCTTTATAATGCTCTGAGAGTGTGTGGTTTGATATATGGATTGGTATTGTTGAACTAGTGCCGAAAATATTGGTTGGCCTCCTAGAGGGGGAGGCTGAGGAGAAACCAGGGGTACACCGTTTTGTTGTCTGATGCACTTACACTGTTTTGTTGTCTGATGCACTTTAGAACTCTGCCTGTTGATTGTTGCTTTGATCTAATGTATTAACACGGAAGTCTGAGGTGATTGGTCTGGTCATCTTAGGGTGGGACGTGGTGTGCATGAGCTAAGATTTGTGGCAAAATATCTTCATGATGAAGAGGGCTAAGCATCTTTGGTCTTGGTATTGGAAGAAAGTAGAGAGGGTGTTAATTTTCTGACCCTAGCGAACCAAATATTAGTTCCATGCAAATTTACGTCTACTGAATAAAAGCACTAGATAGGGCATCGAACAAATAAATTCAACGGAAAGCAAATTTACCAATCCCAATAACAAAAATGACATACATGTTTTACCTGATCACAGTTCTTCATTAAACTTCTGAATTTACTTTGGCTCCCTTATTGGGAAAATGGCCCAACCGAGGAATTCCATACAACACTGGATTTGATTCAACTAATCAAACTCTGCTTGGTTGATCTGGATCTCCTTGTTGCCCCTTCCTTGGACCCAACACACTCAGTGAGATGCCTCTCTCAATCTTGTGCTAGTGTATGGTGCCTTTTCTTTCTCCCTAGCCTTGCTTTTATAACTTTACATTGAGCAAAATCCCTAACACTAATCTCCAAAGTGATTGACTGTCGAGATTAGAACTTGCCTCACTTGAGGTCAAGGGTCGAGATTAAAACATATAGACTAAAGTAATTTACTTTACTTTCCTAAGTTTACTTTAGCTTAGTAATCCAACATAATAATTATGTGCTTTCCCTAAGTCTCAATTAGGCTATAAGTTACAAAAACAATTTACTCACACTAGAGCAAGTATCAAAGGAGATTGTGGATTACTTCTACATGCCTAGACACTTAGGCCTTTGTAGAGGTACTTGCTTAAGCTACAAACATCAACACTCCCTCTTAGCGAGGGAGGTACTTTTGCCTCCTGGAATCGACTTCAATCTTGGAACTGCATCTATTTCCTTGACTGCTTCCTTTGAATTGGAACCCTTCCGTGCCATCTGGTCTAGAAACATCCTCAAAATCTTGTTGTCCTGGCCCGGTTCCTAGAAGCCTCCTGTTCTTGAACATCATGTAAGGTCATCTCGTACCAAGGGACCTTGATAGACGTAGGGGAATATGTCGACTGCTTCTCCCCTTTTGAACATGAAGGCTAACTCCCTTTGAGTTGCTCAACCTTTGTAGCTACATCCTCCTTGTTCTTTGTCACTAGTCTGCTTGTGGCCTTCTGTTCTAAGTCCTTCTAGCACTCACACGAACCTTGTTGGTTTATAGATTTTGCAAAGATCTTTCCATGTGGATCTGTCTCGGTCCTTTGAGACATCCACTAAATCTACTGCCATACCCTCGACTAGCACAGTCTCCCTCTCTCCCTTTGAGGGTTGACCTATGTTAGTCCTACTAGTATTGTCCTTTGTACCATGCTCTAGTGGCCACTACCGACTCATTCCTATCACGGCGAATCCCCTGCCCAAAGACGCTGAACAATAACTCTACCCGCAACTCCTTGTTGGCTACTATGTCTTGTAGCTACCTGATTATGGCCAGCACGACACATTGCTTGCGACATAATCCTCTGCAACCTATCTTTGCTCGATGCCACCATTTGAACCGGACTGTCGATTTGTCTCTACCCATGTCGGCCTACGCTGGTTGTGTTGCGGTTGTACCCTTTCCAGAATGTGTTGCTCCTACTGTGTTTTTCCCTAGCATCTCTTGTGATCTGGTCTTGACACAACTTCCTTAGCAGCCCGACATCCTTGTCTGTTGCCACTAGGAGCATGAGATCCATACGCAGGTAAGCAAGCAACTACATCCGATTGACTTTCAGTCAGTAGGCTCGACTGTGGCCTTGTGTGACTGCTCCTTCACTCATCCCCTTTTCTGGGACCTCTACAAAGCTCATGACTCAATCTGTTGGATCCGCTGGCTGTCTCACATGACTAGCATGTTCCCTTTGTAGTTTGAACTCTCTAAGCGGAGGCTCACTCTCCTTGCGGCTGGTCAACGACGACTCCTTGTGCTTCTTCTTGTTCTTTTGTGTTTGCCGCTTAACAATGCATTGACGATCGATTGATTGGTGGCCAAACCTTTTTGGGGGCTGGTCCGCCACTGCTTCCACCCTCCACTCGATTGTGTGCTTTGTCAGCCGTTGTTTGTGTGCTGCATTCTACTGAACCCGTGGTCTCCTCCTGGCAGCTGTGCATTGACCTAGCAGAACCCCCTTCCTCTTGGTTGCTTCCTTTGTTGATGTGTTGCGGCTTAGTAGCTCTACTTGTCCCGATGCCTAGGTTTGTTTTTGGCTGTTCCTTGCGCCATTCCATCCACCTGCCGTGTTCACTTTCAATTGGTCCAACACCCCTGTGCCTCTCGTCGCTGCCGCTAGACCCTTGCACACTACTGTTTGACCTCTGCTCTTGTTTGGTCAGGAGTGGCCTCAGTGGCCGACTACATTGGTGGCTACGACAACTGTTGACCTGTTTACCCTTTTTATGTTGTGAGGGGGGTGCGACATGGTATTGACTGGCTTGTCGGCTGTTGAAAATATGTAGCTGCGGTCGACATTTGAAGTCGATAAGTCAAAAGAAAATTATTTTTTATATATGGTTCATGTAGGCTCCATGATGGACAGGTCGACCCCACCACATAAAGGGTTGTGACCCTTGAGTTTATTCCACTTGGTCAATCACATATATATTGAGAGATTTGACCACCTCTTTTGGCATTTATCACACAATCAATTCAGATCCGTTCAAGAAGTACTCTGTTCACACGTGCGAGGAGAAGTTGACCAACGAGTTTGACCAACATTGACTCTAATTTTTGGAGCTGCTATTGACCGAATTCTAGAGCAAGAATCTGGGCGTTGACAGAAATTTGACTGCAGGTCAAAAGCTACAGTTTGACTGAATTTTTTGTGGCAACTATGGGACTAAATTTCGGCCCTTTTGGCCTCAGTTGACTAGAAGCAGTAGACCTGAAATCCGACCTCTATGACTGGATTTGACTTGTGAGCAGATTTTGGCTTTCTCTCTCATTTGACTTGGTTTGAATTGGATTTTGTCGTGGTCAATTGGACAATATGTTGACTAGATTTCAGATGTACAAATTGATTTGAATTGGACAATTGCTCATAAGAAAGGGTTGCTGAGTTTTTCCCCTGTTTTGGGGTTTTCCCAGGGTAAACTTTGTGTCTCTTGTGCATCTTTATTTTATTGTGATCTCTACTGCCTCGCTGGATTCATGGTTGAAATTTTCTGAAGTGTAATTGCTTAATGATCTGAATGTGTTAAAGAAGTAATTGTATCATTGGAAGTAATTATTTGCCAAAAAATTTGTGCTTGTCTTAATTGCAATATAAAAATCTGCATGGTTTTAAATATTTGGTGAAGGAAAGGGCATTGAGATCACTCTTAAGAGACCTACTCTTGTAATCTGATTATTGTCCAAATTTAACTTATCTATGACCATGGGTTCTTATACTAACACAGAGAACAAGTTGGACGATGCCTCCAACTTACTTTAGGGCTTGGAAGAAAAGGATTTATCTCATTCTTGCAGAAAATGATGTCCTTGCGTATGCGAGTGGCAATGTGACTGAACCTCAAGACAATGATGGAAAGGCAAGATTCAAGAAGAACGAGATCACTGCCATGAGGATCATTGGTGAGTCATGCAAAGATCTCTTAATCCCATATATTTCAGATTTGGAAACTCCAAAAGCTATGTATGATGCTTTAATAGGATTGTACTCCATCAATAACATAGGTCATAAAATGAGTTTGAAGAATCAACTTCGAGATGTTCGAATGACAAAGGATGACACAATGGCCTCTTATTTCATAAGGATCTCTCAATCAAGGGACCAACTTAAAGCCCTTTAAGAACTTGTTTCTAATGTAGAGGTCGTGATTACAACACTCAATGGTTTGTCTCTTTCATGGGATGCATTTGCCACCAATATTAGTGCAAGAAAGTAAGCTCCAAGTTTTGATGAGTTATGGGCCTCTTATACTTAAGAATAATCTAGACTTATCTTAAGAGGGAGGTTTCAAAAACTTCAAGACGGTGATCAAGCATTTGCAGCTCACTCTAGGAATGGCAAAGGAAGGAGGAAATTATGGAATATTTTAAAGAAATATAGGAAGAAGGCCCGCTCCAGGAAAAGACCTCCTCCCTCTCAAGGAAGGAAGGATATGTCAAGAGTTCAATGTTTTCATTGTCAAAAGTATGGTCACTTTCAAGGCAAGTGTCTTGAAAGGAACAATAACAGGGAGAGAAGGGGCAAGCAACATGCCTGCCTTAGTTGCAGATTTTGAAGGCCAAGCACATATGAAGAAGCCAAAGAATGAAGATGATAGTTTTTTCTTTTATTTTGATCTTACAGGTTCTATTGCTAACAATGATGTTTGGCTGGTTGTTAGTGGTGCTTCCAAGTATATGATAGGAAGTCGTGAAAGCCTCACTGAGTTGGTGGAAAAGAAGACTACACAAAGGGTGGAGCTTGGTGGCGAAGGCAAATACGTAGTCAAAGGTGTTGGTTTTGTTGTTGCACAAAGTGTCTAGGCATTGCGGCAACGCTCAGAGTAAGGATTAGAGTGACAACCCTTACTCTGAGTGTTGTCATGATGCCTAGACACTTTGTGCGGGATTTAATTCCTAGAAGCTCTTGCATGATTAAGTTTTGAGCATTCACATTTAATTGTTCATGATCATCACTTTGCCACATTATAAATTGCTCTGGGTAACTTGTTTTTATTTAGTCTTTGGTTAATTGAACATAAGGCACTGGTCTAAAATCATTTTTATCTTGTGGCTGTGTCTTATTTTATTAGATCTATCCATCTCAGTTAACCAAGACTTGTTCTAAATTCATCAAGTTGTTCATCCTTAAAATTTCCTGGAGTCTGTGTTCCATAAACTATCTTCATCCATTCACCTTAGGGACTACCCCCCTTGACTTGTCTAGGAGAGAGTCTAAATAGAGTGAGTAAGGATTAGAGGTACAACCCTTACTCTAAGCGTTGTCGCGGTGCCTAGACACTTTGTGCGACAACATTTTTCATCTTGTATCTTGCATCTTGCATCTCTTTTCATCATAATAATATTTCTTTAGCCGCAGTTGTCCATCATGTACTTGGTCCTAAATTTCTTAGCAAGATAGTTGACTCCACAAGGCTCTGGTATCAATTGTATAAATCGAATCATTTAAGTCTTGCTAGATCTAAACAAGTATTTGGTCGCTCAATTGTGTCTCCCGGACTGGTTGGTTCCCAACTAGTCCTCCTTCATTCTATTTCCGTAGGGTCCACCCCCCTTAGTTTGTTGTAGGGAGACAATTTAAACGGAGAGATTGGGGATCAGGGTGACAACCCCCGATCTAAACCGTTGTTGTGGTGCTTGGACATTTTGTGCGACAACAGGTTCAACATCCTTTCAGCTGGAATAAGGAGGTAACATTTTCTTAAATGATATATTATATGTACCTGGTTTGAAAAAGAATTTGGTCTCTACTTCATGGTTGGAAGATTAAGGGTTTAGAGTTGCCTTTGTTGATGGTCAAGTACTAGTATGGAAGAAAGGTTCAAACATAGATTTTGCTAAAGTAATTGGTGTGCGAGAAGGAGGCTCGTATAGACTCCTTGGTCATTCAATTCAAGCATTGATACATAATGATATTAGTCTTTGTGAATTATGCCACCAAATATATGAACATATTCATTACAAAGCCTTGCCTATAATGACATAAATTGTTACAAGTCTACCAAAAATCAAGGTTGAACACGAAGGAGCTTGCAAAGGATGTGCACTTGGGAAGAATACTAAGGGACCTTTTCCAAGCAATAATAATAGGTCCAAAGGACTTTTAGATCTTATACATTCTGATGTATGTGGGCCCATGTCTGTGAAATCCTTGGGTGGCTTTTTGTACTATGTAACTTTAATTGATGATTTCTCTTGAAAGACATGGATTTATTTCTTAAAGACCAAGGATGAAGTCTTTGACAAGTTTCAAGAATTCAAGGGTCAAGTGGAAAATTTTACATGAAGAAGAATCAAAATTTTGAGGTCTGATAATGGTGGAGAATATACCTCCAAGGAACTTATTGCTTTTTGCAGGGATGCTGGAATTAAGAGGGAGTTGATAGTACCCTACAACCCTCAACAAAATGGGATTGTAGAGAAGAAGAACAAAACCCACTAAAGCCATGATTCATGATCAAGACTTGCCTATGTTTTGATGGGGAGAAGCCTCCAAGATTGTTGTTTATGTCCAAAATAGAAATCCTCACCGAGTATTGGGGAATAAGACTCCTAAAGAAGTCTTCATAAGTAGAAGCCGAAAGTTGGATATTTGAGAATCTTTGGTTATCTTGTCTAAGTTCATGTGCCCAAGGAAAAGAGGACCAAGCTAGAACCTTCTGGGAAGAAGGGAACATTTGTCGGATACAGTGAGACATCGAAGGCCTACAAAATTTATTTTCTTGGACATCTAACAATTGAGATTAGCAAGATTGTTACTTTTGATGAGGATGTTGCTTTTTGGAATTCTTAAGGATCACACTTGGATATTGACGATGAGGAGCAAGAAGCTCCCAAGGATATGGGTTCAGGACTTGTGGATCATCCTCAAAATCAACAAGAAGAGCCTGAAGGACCTAATGAACTTGTGAACCCACCAAGGGTCATTGTACTAGAAACCAAGAAAAGGCTGACATGGCTTCAAAGAACATTGCAGGAAGCTGAGGGACATTTAACTCCTCGTGGGACTTTCAGGAAATCCAAACATGTGAACAAATACTCAAGTTACGCAACATTGATGAGCAAGAGAATCGAGTCCAAATCATCCAACTATGAAGAAGCAATAGGTCAGCAAGTTTGGAAAGATGCTATGTTAGAAGAGTACCAATCTATTATGAAGAATGATTTATGGGAAATCACGTAGAGACTTGAAGGGAAGTTAGTGGTAACTTCCAAATGGATATATAAAATAAAGCATGCAGTTGATGGCAGCATACACAAGTACAAAGCAAGATTCGTGGCTAGATGGTTCTCCCAGAAAGAGGGAGGAGATTATGAAGACACATTTGCTCCAGTTGCCAAGTACACCTCCATTAGATTTATTATTGCTATTGCTTCTATTGCAGGTTGGAAATTACATCAAATGGATGTCAAAACGACTTTTCCTCAATGGATTGATTGAGGAGGAAGTTTACATAGAACAACCTCAAGGATTTGATATTCATGAGAGGGAGACTCGTATGAAGAAATCTTTTTACGAAATTAAACAGGCACCTCGGGCATGGTATTCTCGCATTGATGGATATTTGATGAGCCTTGGTTTTACCAAGATTGATGCTGATCCAAATTTATACCTCAAAGTTGTTAAAGGTGAACCTGTGATTTTTCTATTATATGTTGATGACTTGTTTATGAAAAGTGTAGAGAAACTTATAGTCTAGTGTAAGAGGGAGCTGGTTTTTGAATTCAAAATGACGGATCTTGGTTTAATGCATTATTACTTGGGACTACAAGTATGGCAAAAGCCAGGTGAAATTTTCCTTGGTCAAGGAAAGTATATTGTTAAGATCTTTTAGAGATTTGGGATGATGGACTGTAAGTCCATGGATACTCCCATGGTGACTAATTTGAAGACGCTGCGAGACTCTAATTTTGACTTGGTTGATCCCTCTATGTATCACACGCTGATTGACTCATTAAACTATTTGGTTAACACTAGACTTGGCATTTGTTATGCAACAAATGTTGGAAAATGGATAGTGGCAACTATTAATCTTATTTTCCTTATCCTTGATATTTACTTGGGAATCTTATTTATCTTCTTTATGTTCTTTAGTTAGATATTTTCATCAAACAATATCAAGAACAGTAATAGAAACAATAGGGGACATAGATATTAGGCTCTTAGCTAGGGCAAAACCCCTCCAAGGGAAAAACCCAAAAACGATTCTCTTCTTAGAATGTGCTTCAAGTGAGATATATAGACCCAAACCCTAGATCAAGTCCTCCTCCTAGTATCAAGTCATCCCTTCTTCAAATCCTTCCTTGATTTTGCATCAACCAACTTCAATATTGCAACTTTGACCTGCTAGCTTCAATACTGCAACTCGTCTTGCAACTTCGACCTTGCAATTTCAGACTTGCAGCTTCCTCAGAAACTGTAATCCAACCTCCTTCTGGGACCTAGCTAGACCAAGACAACTCTCCCAAGGTCAACGAGGTTAAGGTAGGGCTTTCTTCCTTCTAGCTACAAGATTTTGCACTTTGTCCTAGTGCAACTTAGACCTGCAACTTTGGCCTCCTTCTGCAATGCCAGAAAACTTAGAACTTCGCACGTGTGAGAGAGATAGAGCCCAAAAAAGAATTTTTTTATCCTTTCCTCTCCTAGACCTTCGATCTTCTACTTATTGCTTCCCAACTTCAGATTGAAGTCTTTCTTGATAGATCGAACTTGTGTGTGAGTGAGTCTCAAATGACGTCAAACTGCTCCCTTGTATAGCCTTCTCAAGGGGTCAAATTCCCTCCTTTATGCCGACTTGATGCTCCCAGGGCGGACTTGTACTTTGGAGCTTCCAAGACTTTCTAGATTCAAAAATAATTCTTTTTACAATTACATTTTTCCTGGAAGGGTCTTATAAACATGATGTTGACTCCTTTGACTCAAGACAATAAATCCTAAAACTTAATAAACCCTAGAAACACGAAGAACATGCTTTTACCTAGAAGACCATCAATAATGAGCATGAAACCCATGTTTTAATAATACTAACTTTTCTTTTCTTTTCTTGTTTGTTAGAAAAGATACATATTGAAATGAGTACAACAATGATGAAGATCGAAACTAGTTACATTTCTCAACAGTGAACACTTTGAGTCAATTCTTGGTTGAGGCCAAACATGTACATTGGATTGCAATAAAACATATATTGAGATATTTGCGTGGTACTATTAATTATGGATTGAGATATGTATCAAATGGTGAACTACAACTGCATGGATTCATTGACTCTAATTGGGTTGGAAATGCTAAAGATAGGAAGAACACTTCAAGATGTTGTTTCAGTTTGGTTTCCGATATGATATCTTGGATGCGCAGGAAGCAAACGTCTGTTGCACTTAGTACTGCGGAAGCTGAATATATTGTTGCTTGTTTGGAGAGTTGTGAAGTGGTGTGGCTTTAGCTTTGGAAGTTAATCGCGAGATTGTTTGATCTTATGCTGGAACTGACCATGATATATTGTGACAATCAAAGTTGTATGAAGCTTTTTGAGAACCTAGTTTTCCATGACATGTCAAAGCACATCGAGATCAAGTATCATTACATCCAGAGCATTATTCAAAAAGGAGCATTGAGGCTCCAACACATCTCTACTGATGAGCAGGTTGCTGATATTCTTACAAATCCTTTGCCCCATATGAAGTTTATTTACTTCAGGGATAGGCTTGGAGTTGTTGAGAATCCTTCCCTTGGTGAAAGGGAGTGTTGTTGTTGTAGCATCTACGTGCAGAGAATCTCCCTTAGGTCATGGGGCTTGATCAGGAAACTATGGTTTATGGTTGGGGAGATTGGCCCTATATGTATCGAAGCCTAGATTGCTTCCTTAGGTCATGGAGTTTGACCTGGAGACCTTAATCATGGTTGAGAAGGTTGGCTTCATGTGTATTGAGACCTAGAATTCTCTATTAGGTTATGATGTTTGAACGGGAAATCATTGCTTATGGTTGGAGAGATTGGTCCTGTGAGTATATTGCCATGAAATTTTGGCTAATGTATTGAGCTTGATGATAATGTTTTCAACCCTTTCTTATGAAGATATTTTATTCATCATATGTACATTTGTGGAATTCAAGAAGAAAATACCTCCCTGGCTAAGAGTGAGTGTTGAAAATATGTAGCTGTGGTGGTATTTGAAGTCAAGACGTAAAAATCTATATATATATTTTTATACGTGGCTCCATGATGGACAGGTCAATCACATATATGTTGAGAGATTTGACCATCTCTTCTGGCGTCCATCACACAATCAATTCAAACCTGTTCAAGAAGTATTTAGTTCACACGTACGAAGGAGAAGGAGAAGTTGACCAACGAGTTTGACCAAGTCTTTTCTCTATTTGACCAACATTGACTCTGATTTTTGGAGTTGATGTTGATCGATTCTTTGACTGATCTTGGAAGCCGAGTATTTGTGGAATCTTTGACTATCTGTTGACCAAATTTTGGAATAGGAATATGAGCGTTGACTGAACTTTGACCAGAGGTCAAAGTTTGCAGTTTGACCAAATTTTTTGTGGCAGTTATAGGACTGAATTTCAACCCCTTTGACCTAAGTTGACTAGAAGCCGTTGGGTTGAAATTTGGCTACTTTGACTAGATTTGACTTGTAAGCAGATTTTGACTTTCTCTCTCTTTTGACTTGGTTTGACTTGGATTTTGTCATGGTCAATGGGATGATATGTTGACTAGATTTTAGATGTACAAATTGATTTGAATTGGACAATTTCTCATAAGAAAGGGTTACTAGGTTTTTCCCATGGTTTGGGGTTTTCCCAGGGTAAACTTTGTTTCTCTTATGCATCTTTATTTTATTGTGATCTCTACTACCCTATTGTATTCATGGTTGAAATTTTCTGAATTGTAATTGCTTAATGACCTGAATGTTCTAACGAAGCAATTATATCATTGGAAGTAATTATCGGGTAGAGAATTTGTGCTTGTCTTAATTGCACTATAAAAATCTACATTGGCCACCACAACATCCTTGCCCCCTCTTCACATTTTATTTATTTTTTAATTGTTCATATTTTTTTTCGACCACCCTCTTTTTTATTTTATTTTTGCTTTAGAGGCAATGGGTCTATATGCTTGATTTCATCGGCCTTTCCCCTTTAAGAATTTCCGCTTGTACGATAACCATCGACCCTGACCTTGGAGATACAGTGCGAACTTGGCACCTACGATTTTGATATTGGTTTACTTAGAGTTTAGGCTCTGATACCATGTTAATTTTATTACCCTTGCAATCTAGCAATTTGTTCCGAGCAAATTTAGGTCTACTGAATAAAAGTTCCAGCTAGGGTATTAACTGAATAAATTCAATGGAAAGCAAATTTACCAATCTCAATCACAAAAATGACCCAAAGATTCTACCCATTCATAGTTCTTCATTAAATTTTTGAACTTATTTGGGCTCCCTTCTTCGGAAAATGGCCCAACCGAGGAATTACGTACAACATTGGATCTGATCTAGCTGATCAAACCCTCCTTAGTTGATATGGATCTCCATGTTGCCCCTTCCTTAGATCCAACACATTCATTGAGATGCCTCTCTTAATCTCGTGCTATTGTATGGTGTCTTCTCTTTCTCCCTAGCCTTGCTTTTATAACTTTACATTGAGCTAAATCCCTAACCCTAATCTCCAAAGTGATTGACAACCAAGATTAGATCTCGCCTCACTTGAGATCAAGGGTTGAGATTAAAACATATTCACTAAAGTAATTAGCTTTATTTTTCCCAAGTTTACTTTAGCTCAATTAGGCAACATAATAATTATGTGCTTTCCCTAAGTTTAACTTAGGCTCAGTTGCAAAAACAACTTGCTCACACTAGAGCAAGTATCAAAGGCGACTATGGGTGACTTTCGCATACCTAGACACTTAGGCCTGTGTAGAAGTACTTTCCTGAGCTACAAACATCAACAAAGGGAGTGTCCTTTGATCTCATAGTTTAAGAGGACGTCGAAAAATAAGGTGCATCTTTGTTTCCGACTCTTAAAAATGGCACAGTTGGTAGATCCTATTAGATCATGGTATGCAGTGATTTGTCTTTATCCACAGTCGATGGGAGTTGACTTGGAGCTATTCCAGAGGGATCTTGAGTTAGTGCATCAATGCTTGCACGTATAAGGGGGTGGGTGATGATGCCACCTCGCAGCTCCAAAAGGTGCTCTAGGTAGAAGGACATCTTTGAGCTCAAGATCATCGGAGGTGGGGTCTAGGTGACCTAAATGTACAAGTTGTAGATATCCTCTCTGATTGCTTGATTCAATACTTGTCTAATCGCAAGAGATGGCTCGAAGCATCAAGGGAGAATTCGAATAGGGGAAGGTGCTTTGGGGAGATAGTAATCAACTGAAGAAGATGAGATGCCTCTTAGAACCAACTTTGTGTCCGTCCTAAGGGAGCATTTGAAGCAATAGCCTTCGAGGGGCAAAGTGCAAGGGAGGGATACCTCTTTGTCCTAGTAGTAGAGTCTTTGAGAGATTGGACTCTATGAAGGAAAAAACCAAACGAAAAATGACCTCGAGATGGTAAGGATGGGCATCGAACTCTGCCTAGATGATGTGTCGTGAAATAGTTAGATGACATCGGAGGATGGGCTTGAAAAGAAAAGTCTGTACTTTCTCCACTCTCATCTAGCTTGTTTGCAACATGCGCGATCCTCAAATCTCGAAGCCATAAAGAACTATAGGTCTAATAATGGCTTCCATGCGATAGAGTTAGTTGAGATGTCCTAAAAATATTCTTTGAAGCATCGTCTATCGATGAAGGTCAATGAACCATAACCTTTACTGAGTTGAGGGTGGATGGCTTATCGCAAACCAAACTGAGGTCCCATGAAATGTACTTGTGGGTAAGTGTAAGCTGTGGTTATTTCAATCAATGTGCTTCGGTAGTAGAAATTTAAGTCCGCAAGAGAGCTCTTCGATGCATTGAAGATCAAAACCTTGGTTTTACCGAGGTTGACCATCAATTGTCCGAGGTCCACAAAAACTAGCCAATGTTTCGGCTTCTCTTTGTAAACCCTGTGGAGTAGAGGCCTACAAGAACAAGTCATCAACGAATAGGAGCAAGGAAATCAACACCTAATGTGGAAGACGACCATCTCCCTCTTGGATTATGCTCATGTAGGAAAGGCTCTCACTCGTCCATATATATCCCAAAGAGGGTTGGGGATAGGGTGCACCCTAGTTTTACCTCGATGGTACTTTGGATGAAGTTGGAAAGGCCATGTGCCATCATGAGGCATCCCATGACTTACTCATATGATCTCATGATAAATGCTAGTAGGGTCTCAAATATGCCAATATCATGAAGTCTCTGGAACAATGCCTCCCTCAACATTGTGTCAAATGCTTTGCAGATGTATACAAAGAAACTATAAACCTTCAAAGAACGATGACGAGCCTCCTCAATAATGGCTTGGAGTGTGAATATGTGATCAATTGTTTGGTAATTGGGGTGTGCGTGTCCTCTAGCTTGGAGATGACAACTCTCCAACTCCTCAAAGAGCCATCGGTGTAGGATTGTGGCGTACTTGGAGAATGTATGATCCACTAGGATAGTCTAGTAGTTTGGATTAGAACTGCAACATGATTTGTGGATTGGATGAATAATGTGTTTGGTGTAGGAGGTGGGGAATCCCGAACATACCACATGATAAAATAAATCAACAACATGGGAATCGAGGGACTAGACGCCATGCTTAATGAATTTGGCCAGGAGCCCTTCCTCATTAGCTTCTCTATTGGTACACAATTCTAATTGCTCTCCTAATGCCCCGCTTCGAGAAGATATGGCAAGTGGAGGTTGTGGTGAGGGAGGAGATGAGCATGGGAGGCTGTGTAGGAATATCATAAAGGGAGGTGGTGTGGGAGAACATGGTCTCGAGTTCAAGGTTAGGTGAAATGGTATGGAACAGAGGAAGAAGCTCATGCTAAAAGTCTTTCAAGGAGTGGTAGAGGGCATTACAAAGTTCTCGTCTCCTCCAAGAGAGAAATGCTCATTTTTTATGGCTAAGGAGGTTATGTTATGTTTTGCAGAGGTGACGGGAGGAAGATGGGTTGTGTGTGAGGGTAAAATGAAGCTATCTATGGAGGGATTTGAATTCATCATCAAACCATTGGTTCACGAGAGAGGAGCAAGGGGCAAGTTTATGGGTGTGACAATTGTAGGAAACATTCAAGAAAATCGCTGGCAATTAGATGAAACATGAGATAGATTTCTCATTCATATAATACACATTAATACAATTTCACTAACTCGTGGTTTTCATCTTCCAAGAGGTCTCTTGGACTTCTCATGACTGTCGGCCTTGAGATGAGGCTTTTCACTTTCCACTCAAGTGAATGTGTCAAATTCACATAACCCCAAAGGATTATGTTTCCAACATCCCCCCATTAATTCGCAGGGTTGTATGCAAATCCAAGAAGAAAGTTGAAATAGAAAAGTGTTTGGCAACCAATGGCTTGATGTGCTCTCTAAAATAGTGGTTTAAGGTAGCAAAAGTCGAAGTATTCTACATGTGGTGGTTTAAGGTTGACCAACGACTTTGGAACTTGGCTTGAAGCAATTCCTGGAACAATTCTGAATTTGGCTAGAAACTGAAGTCCTCTGCGAAGTGGAAGTGCTCCTGGATGATGATTTATAAGCAACCGGAAATTGATGAGATGTGTAGCAAAAGCTGAAGTCTTCTACCAATGGTGTTTTAAGGCTGGCCACCAACAAAATCATGCTCATGGAACATGAGTCTGTCTCTAGCTATAACTTTGACTTTGGCTCTAGGCTTTGGCTATTGGCTCTGATTTATGCTATGGATCGGGCTCGCTTGATATTACTTTGCAACTAGTAGTGGACTATCAATTCCCCCCACTGTCAGATAAAAGGCGAGAAGAAGATATCTTCATTGCAAGATGTGTCAATACTCGAGAATGAACTATGCAGTATGATTGATATCACTTCTTAGTTGTTGAAAACCATTGCCAATAAGCGATCCATTGAAGGTGAATCTTTGCTCTTGTAGGAGTCTTGTGTTTGCAACATCTGTTTAAATGATGAGCGTGTTTTCCACAATGCTCACAAGGGCGAAGATCAAAACATTGATCTTTCATGTAGCCAACTCGATCACAATGTGGGCATTTGACAATTTGAAGTGGCCATGGAAGAGGAGCATGTGAAGATGAACCGTCTTGAAGAAACCCAACAATATAAAACTGGATTGGTTTAGTAGTTTAGAATGTGAAAAGTCGCATCCTTTTCATATCCAAGACCAGTTCAGTGCTTATTGTGGATGACTTCTTCCCAAGGTCTGATGATGGGCTTCGGAATTGCAAGTGGAACCCCTGCATCTTCTTGTGAATTTGCTCCTGAATTGGCGTCATTGATTTGATCAAGTGCCGACTGCTGATGGGATTCAATATCAAATAGAGAATTGTTCTAAACAAGAACTAGTTTAGAATGTTGATTCCTTCGTTATAGTTCATCTTGTTGGAGTTGATATTCAAGCTGCAAAAACTCAATGTTGTCTTGTGCATTTCGTAAACAGGTTTGAAACGCAGTGAGGGTGACCTTGTTGATTTTGATTGTGTCATTAACACTAGTGAGTATTAGAGTGTTCAGTAACTCTAATAATCCGTCAAGGTTGGTCATTTTCTCAAGCTTCATAAATGGTAAGATAATGAGGAAAAAATAGATATCAATTTGGGCACTTGGGACATTAAGAAAAAGACAAGAATCAAGGCATTTGCAGACCACCAAAGAAACTATTTGCTTGCTGAGCATGAACAACCTTCTAGCTGTAATGAATGCAAGTGAGGTAGATGCTCTTTCATGGTTAGTATTGGTACCTCTTTCTTATGGAAAATCCCAACCACAAGGGTAATAGATATGTCCATTGAAATACTTGAGAGAACTACTCCACAAAACTAGCATCATTGCTAGTAATGACAAGACTATTTACAACATTAGAAATCAACTTGAGTCGGTTTATATCGATACCTTGTCCTTGCCCATCACAACTTATGCAATTTAGTAAAATTTCACCAACTCCTAGCTCTTCAACTGCTTTTGCAAGTTCATATGCTCTAAGAGGCCGACCAATCAAAGCAACTCTGGTGCACAATACCCACAAGTGCGCAGGTGGAAACAAAAGTTTGGTCTCCAAGCAATCACATCCAAAAATAGATGCATGATGTGGAATTGAGAGAATAGGGATATTCAACAAGGCACTGGAAGGCCTAATTCACAAAACAAATCTTGCAGACAAGTTTCACACAACCTTCCAAAGAAGAGCGTTGATGAATGCAAAGATGATGGAGATGGCAACCTTCTCAAGAAAATTGGAGAAGCCCCACGAGTGTTGACCCTATTGCTTCACAGTCTCTCATTCCCATTGGCTTGAGCGATAGCGGGAGAGGGATATTGCAGCAAAGCAAGTTCAAGCGTTGGAACCTCCAGAAGGCTCATTTGGCCCTACAACTTCTTCAGCCATGGAAGACCTTGATCATCATGTAGATGTTCATTTTTGATTTTGAAGATTTCCATTTGGATGTCGATTTTGATTATGAGGAAGATGAAGACCTGGGCGAGGATCCATCAAAGAAGCAAGCCGCTCCTATCAATGTGAAGCCAAGAAGTCTAATCAACGACAACGATTTGAGTCTTTTCAAGCGACGCCGACAACTACCGGAGATCACTTGTTTGAATTACACAGAGGAAGTCGGGGACAAAGGCTATGAGTTTCAATTCCAATGGGAGCTGTGTTGTGACGTTGAGCTAAAAGGTAGGGAGGACAACAACACCAACAATAACTATGTTGGCATGCCCAAGTCCAATGAATTCTTTGGTCAACCTGCTTCGATGGTAGTAAATTTCTACATTGGATGGATGGTGAATAGATTTAGTCATCCATAACTACAGAGCAAGGATTCACAGAGGGCAATAGTCAATTCCAACACACTTGTTTGAAGCCAGTGATCGAGCATTAATTAAGTTTGTTTCTTAGATTGTTCTTTTGAGAAAAAGGCAAGCTTCCATACTGTTCTTTCAAAAGCTAATGCTTCCCCCTTTTTGTTCCAGTTTTTGGTGTCGGGCATGTCGCTGCTCTAATTGTACACGAAAATGCGACAACGCTTGGGATGGGGTTGTCACTCTGATCCCTGCGCTCTCCATTCTAGTTGCCTCCCAAAAGTAGGCTATGGGGGGTAGTCCCTATGAAATGTGAGAATGCAAGATTTGTTGGTAACCAACAAGTTCGGGAGACACAATTGAATGGCCTAACCTCTTGGTTGATTTAGCAAGTTTTAAAGATTAGATTAGATTATTATGTGAGACCAGTGCCTTGTGGAGTCAATTACTTGCTTTATGTCAATTATGTACCAAATGACCAGATGAACAATTGCTGCTTGGAGATGCTCTGCTATCTTATATGATATGCAAATCCTACAATCTAGGTGAGACGCAAAATTTTGGTTTATTTTAGTTAGATGCATACTCTAAATGTATCCTTCCTCTTAAATGTTTTGAAGCTAGTCTCTAGAGTAGGTTGTGAGAGAGAAGCCAAAGGGAAGCAGGCTGGGGCTTGGTTAATGATGCCTCCCCTTAGTTTCTAACCATCTAATGCCTCTGGCGCTGTAAAGACTATGGCTCTAACGACTGCAAGGTCACCATGTTAACCACTAAAGAGGGGCTAGGCTCCTCAAGCTAGGTGAGAAAGGTGGTCCTGTTGTCGCTCAAAATGTATAGGCACCGTGACAATGAGTCAGGTCGGAGGCTGTCACCCTAATCCCCAACCTCTATGTTTAAACTGTCTCCCAACAATAGGGTATGCAGGGTAGATGCAATGGATGTGAAATGACGAAGGACAAGTTGGGAACCAACTAGTCCGAGAGACACAGTTGAGTGGCCTAGTACCTGTTTAGATTTAGCAAGATATTAAGGATTCAATTAGATTTATATATTTTGAAACCAGTGCCTTATGGAGTCATCACTCTTGCTTTATAGATTTAAGATCAAGTGCTGGATGGACAATTGCTGCTTTAATGCGTAACTATCCTATATGAAATGCAATTCCTAAAACTTATGTGAAATGCAGAAATCTTGGTCGATTTTAGTTAAATGCCTAATCTAAGTTAGACTATCCCTTAACTATTTTTGAAGCTGGGCTCCAAGGTAAGTTATGGAAAGGAGGCCAACAGGAAGAAACCAAGGGCTTCATTAACGATACCTTTTGTTAGGCTCCTATCACTTGATGCCTCTGACGTTGCAGAGACTATGGCTCTGACGACTGCAAGGTTAACGTGTTAACTACCAAAGAGTGTCTGGGCCCCTCAAGCTAGACGAGAAAGGTTGTCCTAGAAATCTATCAACCAAGCTTATGCTTAGAGGTAAGTTTTTAATATGCAAGACTAGCTTAGGATGCAAATTCAAGGTGAAATAAGAGGATGATTGTTGAAGCGAGATTGCTTAAGTTTAAGTACTTTATCTATGGCTATTCTTGAGTTATATCGACAAATACTTATTTAAGGAATTCAATAAACAATCTCGATTATAGGAATAAATGCCAACTTTGAAAGTGCCAACAAGATACAATAGATGACCGAAATGAAACTTAACTTGGTAATTGCTAAATGCACAATTTGCCACAGATCCACAATAGAGTACTTATCCAATTTCACTGCCAATGACAATTATTTGAAACTCCAAAAGTCAATAGAGTACTTATCCAATTTCAATGCCAATGACAATTATTTGAAACTCCAAAAGTAATTATCCACGAGACCCAATATGCAATTAGATCTCAATCAATCAAATACTCAATATTACAAACTACTCAATGATGTGCAATTGGAGTAAATCACCTTCAATGCTACTTAGAGACAAGATTATAATCTTGACCAGAAGAATCTGTGCCAATTTGACAAATATGCGCAACAAATTAAACGATCTATTAGTATTCTTAAGATAGCAACGATATAAATCAATGGCAACAATCACAGCACCTTTCTATTAGAACACTTAGTCACCAATACCCCTTAGTTTAAAAATGCCAATGACTATTCAATTGAAGAGATACTTCAACTGAAATAAGACTTATAAATCTTAAAGCGCCAATGTGAGGTTAGAAGAGAAAACTTATACCAATATTCTTGTATCAATGAAGACCATAAACTCCAAAACAGACAAGTGATGAAAGAAAATGCCAAACTGCTGCTTATTTAATGTTAACAATCTTATGAATTGATGAAAGCTTTCAAGGCTACTTTTGCTTTCAGATTCTCATGATTTCAAGTGAATTACTTATGAGAGCAGAGAAATATTTCAGCCCCAAATATTTAGATTTATCTCTTTAAGAAACAAAACCCATGAAAAATCTAAATTTATGACAACTGTAAATGAAATATCAGTGAGGAATAGGGCAGTGACAAACGTGCTTGATGATAGTAGTGATCTTTAATACCAAACCTTCAAAACAGTAAAAAATTTACTATTCTTTTCAAGGCTAGATTTAGAGCAAACAGACAATGGAAATAACTTAAGTTTTCAGAGCACAAAAGGCGACTTGGGACAGAAGTGAACCACTTGCTACCTCAGTAAACTATGCCAAAATTATTTAAGCCAATTCCTAATCTTTTTTGAGGCAATTTTTGATTAAACTTTTGAATATTTTACCACTGATTGAGTTGCACTGAAACGAGAGAAAAAGGTTCAGAAAATATGCACCAGGAAGCCCTAGGGCTTGAAGACACTTGCTGAGTCATCAAATCAATTCACCCACACCTCAGAGCTGCTGCCCAAAACTTTGACTTAGCTCTGTAAAAAATTGCAAACCTTATCATAGTGACTGGAGGGGCAAAACAGTGAGGGTTTAAGGCAACGTTGAGATGATGAGGGTTGGCAGAGATAAGAAAAGGAGGAGCGTAAGGCTTGGAGAGGCCTTTTAAGGCCTGTGTTAAGGTGAGGAAGGCCTTAGAGGCCACGGCAAGGAGGGCCTGCGGCAGGGTTTGAGGCCAACACAGCAAGGAAAAGGGACTACGTTAGGCTAGGAAATGGAAGGAGGGTGGATTGGGAGAGGTTTTTAGGGGCTACGCTAAAGAAAAAGGCAGCGGCAGACGGGAAAGGTAAGAAAAAGGCAGCGTGGTGGAAAGATGGGGCAGCATAGGGAAAAGGAAAAGCAGAGAAGGCTCTGCGGCCTGGGGAGGAGAGAAGAAAAGGGTAGCAGAGGTCTTGGAGAGCTGAAGGAGGTGTTCCGTGAGGAAATGAGGAGGACACAGGGGAAAAGAAGGGGAAGTGGAGAGCCAGCAACCTTGGAAAGTCTTGCAGCCAGCTTAAACCCAACCCCTAAGGCTAATGCAGGAGGAGAAGAGGCCACGGCAGGGTCTAAAATGTCTTTAAAATGTCTTGGAAAGGCCAGAAAAATCACAAAATTAAGAAGAATGCCTCAGATCTGAAATTTATCCACCAAAATCCTTTTGAAATTCGATTTTCTTTCTCCGAATTCTTGGAGGGATGAGTGGATGATGGATTTTGCGTCCCTAGGCCTAGATCCACCTTTGGAAACTCTCTCAAAATTTCCCTTTAAGCTCTTGGTATTTTTCAGATTTTAGCTCTAATTCTTACCTACAAAAAAGAAAAAGAAAAACCCAGATCCCAAGTATATACAAAAATAAAATTAAAACCCAAAACCCTAAAGGTTAGAAATTTAAAATTTATTTTGCAAAATTTTCAAATCTATACAAATAGAATACAGATCTACTGGATTTGAGGAGTATGAGTTCAACTCTGCTCCCGGATCAGTAGAAACAAACCCTTTCTACCTAAATCTATCAATTAAACACAATATTATTGGAGATAAATAGGTAAATAAGAGATTTTATTTTCTGGGCCCTTATCAATATTTTTGCAAGACAAATCGTTAGATAGACTTTAGAATTTAACACCACGGGCTCTTGAGCCTCTGGATTTGGGAGTTGGCTAGTCCAACCGAGGACTTTCCCTCACGCCCAAGATCTGAATCTCAATCAATTATCTACACACTTAAGATTAAATTTTCAGTTTCAAAAGGGGTTAGATCCACGCTAAAACTCTTCAGATCTAGAGATACCTGTTAGATCTGTTAAGTTATAGCGCTTTATCTAAACCCAAAATCTAAAGCAAGATACCTGTGCGAAATAGATAATTCAAATACTGGCAAATGAAACTAAAATATTTATAAATTAAATCAACAAAGACTTTAGGCACATGATTCAGAAAAAATATACCAAGTAGAAGAGGAACACCGTGATAGATAAAACCCCAAAGTCTTTCAATTAATTCCAAAAGCGTTACAATATCAGAATTTGACTCAGAGCTTTCTCAAAATTTTTCTGTGTTTGAGAAGCAAAATGACCCCTAATTTATAGATAAATTCTCCAAACGACTAGTGGGCTTGATCCCCGTTAAAGTCATCTCGGCCATTGGTAAATATTTGATTATCTTTTAATCTCCACTGTCGAAAATCTTTATTTTTAAGGAATTTTCGAATTTCTCTTTTAATCAATTTTTAATTAGCTCAAAATTAATTATTTTGAGCTAATTTCCTCAAAAAATTGACTTTGACTTAACCACCATGGCCCAAGGGCCCAATTTTTCTTGAAATCTTCAATATTCTCTTGGTGGGGGACTTCCAAAAAACAATTTCTTTATGACCCACGAATTTTTTCTTTTGGAGAGTTTAATTTCCTTAGGACTTAATTTTGATTCTAATTAATTAAATTTCTGGCTTAGGATTTTAATTTTTTTTTGTTAGAAAATTTAATTAATTGACACATGAGGGGATTAATAATTTTTCAAACCCTCTGATATTTTAGCTATGTTGTTAAAATATTATTTACATCATATGATTACATTTGAACCCTCAAAGGGGGGAAACCCATTCGTTATAAACTCTCAATATAATACCCAATTCTGTGACTCAATATGATCTAGTAGACCAAGTGATTTGTAATAAAATAATTTAGCCAATTAGCTTAAATTATTCCCAAACCACTTTTACAAAAGGCTCGACTAGAACATTGAGACTCACCTAAGATCTTGACGACAAAATCCACCCTAGCTTTGGGGTGAAGTTGGAGGGAAAAACTCTACTGATCATCCGTGTTTAGACACACAAATGAATTAGTGATACAAAAAATCTCCTAGGATGAAATTCTTCGCCAAAATAATATTCTTACCTAGGTTGTTACATACATATATGGTCTTACTAGCATCATTTACATTAAAACTATGCAGAATGGGTTTACAACTTTGACACATTGACGATTGATAATGATTAATCTAGGATAATCTGAATGCTCAAGTATGATGGAATTCGTTTGCGAAAATGTGTACTGTTATAGGGTAGTTGACACAGAGTGGTCAACATCTGGCTCTGCTTGGGGACACGTTGCTTCACTAAAGTAATGTGAGAATCCAAAATCTGCACCCAAGCAACACTCAAGTTCATATAAGTAACGTCCATCCAAATATAATCCAATAATCATCATATAACATTAAGTACATGAAATAGAAGCTCTGTAACCAATAATAATTAATCTATGAAACAAAATGTTGAAATGAAAACTACTTTAACAAAATAAATAATAAGGAATAGGGTTAGAAATACAATACAGAAGATGCCCTATGGCATCAGATGTCTTCAACATAGTGCATACTGAGCATTTGTTGACTCTACGACAAGTCTATGGGCTGTTTCTTGGATGTGCCATGCTGAATTCTGAAAATGCTTGGACTTTGGCTCATCCGAATATCGAGCTTCTCTCGGTTATCAGACATATCAAACCTCTTCCTTCTTCTTTTTTGCTTTTTGTTTTTCTTCTTGGTGGGATGTGATGTCAATAATGAGACCAACTTAGATTTTCTTTCTTGATCGCGAAATTGCTCAAATGAAAAATTTGAGGTATCCCAATTTTATCGAGGGTATATTCTGTCAATGGAGGCACATAGGCGTGATCTTTCCAATTTTCCTTTTCAACTACGACACTTCCAACTGATTTTTCTTGAATGGGGCAAGTGACCTTCTTGCGATGAGATGAGAACTGCTCTAGCGGACTAGGAGGCTTGTGATTTGTTGAAGGTTCCTTGTTTCTTTCATCCTCTGATCCATGCTGAAAATCTTGTACTTGTACCTTTTCCATTACTTGCAGCTTATTCTAAAGAGTGATCTTTTCAATTCTTATGGCATCCATCTGGTTAGAGTGTTCAACCTTCATAGCATTGATTTCCTTCGCATGGCTTTCCTCCGTGGTCAACAACTTATTCTGAAGATATATCAAACCAACTTCCATATCTTTTATTACTTCAGTTTTTATGGCAATCAAATGATTTTGCATATTAGACCTCATAGCCTCCATCTCTTGAGCATACTTTTCTTCTATGGTGGCTATTTGATTGGAGTGATTAATTTTCATGATCTTTATTGCCTCATTATGTTTTTCGTCTATAGTTGACAACCTGCTCTGAAAACTGATTTCCATGTTCTTTATTATCATAATTCACTTGAATCGAACTTATTTCCTCTTTATGACTTGCTTGCGTGGCGGTTACTTGATCGAAGTGATTGTCCTTCATGGTTTCTAGCTCCTCATCACGTTTTTCTAATTTAGTGTACAAGGTCCTCATATCCTTGGCGTGATTTGCTATCAATTTTTCTTGATTAAGTTCCATGTTTTTCATCAACTGTATATCACTGAATTGCATGTCTTTAACCATTTGCTTTAGTTCCTCGATAAGATGCTTATCATTTTCCCTTTCATTGTCGACATTGATTTGACAACTCGTCCCTGCTTTTCCACTGTCGTGGATTTGTCTTGCAACCACACAAGTGGATTCATCATGAAAATGGTCACAAGGTCTGCGATAAGGCACAATTTGATGTGGCACATTTTCTTGAAATATTTCTTTGATAATTGGGTCCTTTACAGGATCACTTTCATCCTTTTCTATAGCACCAGGGGCACAAGGTGAGCCACTTTGATCTCCATATCTATCTTTAAACGCATCAATGATGTCTTGCAAAGAATCAAAAGAATCACTAGGACAATTGCAAAACCAATCTCTAGCATCACCTTCCAAGGAAAGGACAAAGAGCCGCATCTTGACATCTTCATGATTATATCGTGAAGATCCACAATATATTATCATACAACGAGTAAACTTTAAGATATGCTTTGCAGCAGTGATTGCATCATCACCAATGAACAACGGCAATTTATTAATGGCATTTTCTGGAATATCATGAAGAATGTTAGTAAAATTACATGGGGCAAACAAGTCATCCATGATGACTTGCTTCGAGGGGAAAGGAGCCAATGGATGTCAGAGAAAGAGATCCTTGTTCAAGAAAAACAAGAGGTCCATAAGAAGTGGGGTTGTAGCAGAAATTCTTGTAAGAAATGAAAGAAGTGGAGTCGCCACTTGAACATGATTCTAATTCTAAAATCCAAAAGGCAAGAACCATAAAGTTAGTCAGGGAGAAGCAGATGGGTATTAGGAAGAGCTTCCTGTCTGAAAAAAATAAATAAGTGGAGTCGCCACCCAAACAAGAAACTAATAAGAATGTCCAAGTGCTAACGGTGCGGTTAGAGAAGATGAAACGATTAGTGAGAGGAAAAAGATAAGGTGATGAAAAGATGAAGAAATATAATGATGCCAAAAAATGTGGCGTTGATGGGATAAGAAATGATGAAAGATTGATAAGATGAAGATGATTAAGGTGAATGTCGCAAAGCCAAGGTCCAATATATTGGTCCTCGACAATGGCGCCAAAAAATGTTGTCCCTCAAAATGTATAGGCACTGTGACAACGACTCAGGTTGGGGGCTGTCACCCTAATCCCCAACCTCTCCGTTTAAATTGTCTCCCAACAGTAGGCTATGGGGGGTAGACTCAATGGATTTGAAATGATGAAGGACAAGTTGGGAACCAACTAGTCCGTGAGACACAATTGAGTGGCCTAGTACTTGTTTAAATTAAGCAAGATATTAAGGATTTGATTAGATTTTTATATTTTGATACCAATGCCTTATGGAGTCAACACTCTTGTTTTATAGATTTAAGATCAAGTACCAGATGGACAACTGCTGCTTTAATGCGTAACTATCCTATATGAGATGCAATTCCTAAAACTTAGGTGAAATGCAGAAATCTTGGTCGATTTTAGTGAAATGCCTAATCTAAGTTAGACTTTCCCTTAACTATTTTTGACGCTGGGCTCCAAGATAAGTTGTGAGAAGGAGGCTAACAGGAAGCAATCAAGGGCTTGATTAATGATACCTTTTGTTAGGCTCCTTTCACCCGATGCCTCCGACACTACTGAGATTGTGGCTCTGACAACTGCAAGGTCGCCGTGTTAACTACTGAAGAGTTGCCTAGGACCCTCAAGCTAGACGAGAAAGGTTGTCCTAGAAATCTATCAACCAAGCTTATCCTTGGAGGTAAGTTTTTAGTATGCAAGACTAGCTTAGGATGCAAATGCAAGGTGAAATTAGAGGATGATTGTTGAAACGAGATTGCTTAAGTTTAAGTACTTCATTTATGGTTATTCTTGAGTTATATCGACAAGTACTTATTTAAGAAATTCAATAAACAATCTCGATTATAGGAATAAATGCCAACTTTGAAAGTGCCAACAAGATACAATAGATGACTGAAATGAAACTTACTTAACTTGATAATTGCAAGATGCACTTAACTTGATAATTGCAAGATGCATGATTTGCCACAAATCCACAATAGAGTACTTATTCAATTTCAATGCCAATGACAATTATTTGAAACTCCAAAACTAATTATCCACGAGACCCAATATGCAATTAGTTCTCAATCAATCAAATACTAAAGATCGTAAACTACTCAATGATGTGCAATTGGAGTAAATCACCTTCAATGCTACTTAGAGACAAGATTGTAATCTTGACCAGAAGAATATGTGCCAATTTGACAAATATGTGCAATAAGGTAAACTATCTATTAGTATTCTTATGATGGCAATGATATAAATCAATGACAACAATTAGAGCACCTTTCTATTAGATCACTTAGCCACCAATATCCCTTAGTTTAAAAATGCCAATGGTTATTCAATTTAAGAGATACTTCAACTGAAATAAGACTTATAAATCTTAAAGCGCCAATGTGAGGTTAGAAGAGAAAACTTATACCAATATTCTTGTATCAATGAAGACCATTAAACTCCAAAAAAGACAAGTGATGAAAGAAAATGCCAAACGGCTACTTCTTCAATGTTAACAATCTTATGAGTTGATGAAAGCTTTCAAGGCTACTTTTGCTTTCAGTTTCTCAAGATTTCAAGTGAATTACTTATGAGAGCAGAGAGTTAATTTCAACCCCAAAGATTTAGATTTATCTCTTTAAGAAACAAAACCCATGGAAAATCCAAATTTATGACAACAGTAAATGAAATATCAGTGAGGAATAGGGCAGTGACAAACGAGGTTGATGATAGCAGTGACCTTTAATATCAAACCTTCAAAACAGTAAAAAATATACTATTCTTTTCAAGGCTAGATTTAGAGCAAACAGACAGTGGAAATAACTTAAGTTTTCAGAGCACAGCTGCACAAAAGGCGACTTGGGACAGCAGTGAACCACTTGCTACCTCAGTAAACTATGCCAAAATTATTTAAGCCAATTCCTAATTTTTTTTGAGGCAATTTATGAATAAACTTTTGAATATTTTACCACTGATTTAGTTGGATTGAAATGAGAGAATAAGGTTCAGAAAATATGCACCAGGAAGCCCTAGGGCTTGAAGACACTTGCTGAGTCATCAAATCAAATCACCCACACCTCAGATCTGCTGCCCAAAACTTTGACTTAGCTCAGTAAAAAATTGCAAACCTTATCGTAGTGACTAGAGGGGAAAAACAGTGAGGGTTTAAGGCCGCATTGAGATGACGAGGGCTGGCAGAGATAAGAAAAGGAGGAGCGCAAGGCTTTGAGAGGCCTTTTAAGGCCCGCGTTAAGGTGAGGAAGGCCTTAGAGGCCACGACAAGGAGGGCCTAGGGTAGGGTTTGAGGCCCAACGTTGCAAGGAAAAGGGACTACATTAGGCTAGGAAATGGAAGGAGGGTGGCTTGGGAGAAGTTTTTAGGGCCTACGCTAAAGAAAAAGGCAACGGCAGACAGGGGAAAGATAAGAAAAAGGCAGGGTGGAGGAAAGATGGGGCAGCGTAGGGAAAAGGAAAAGCAGAGAAGGCTTTGCGGCCTGAGGAGGAGAGAAGAAAAGGCCAGGGAAGGTCTTGGAGAGCTGAAGGAGAGGTGCCATGAGGAGGACGCGGGGGAAAAGAAGGGGAAGTGGAGAGGGACATCCTTGGAAAGTCTTGCGGCCAGCTTAAACCCAACCCCAAAGGCTAACACAGTGGGAGAAGATGCCACGACAGGGTCTAAATTGTCTTGGAAAGGCCGGAAAAATCACAAAATTAAGAAGAATGCCTCATATATGGAATTTATCCACCAAAATCCTTTTGAAATTCGATTTTCTTTCTCTGAATTCTTGGAGGAATGAGTAGATGATGGATCTTGCCTTCCTACGCCTAGATCCACCTCTGGAAGCTCTTTCAAAATTTCCCTTGAAGCTCTTGGTATTTTTCAGATTTTAGCTTTGATTCTTACCTGCAAATAAAATAAATAAAAACCCAGATCCCAAGTATATTTAAAATGAAAATTAAAACCCAAAACCCTAAAGGTTAGAAATTTTAATTTTATTTTGCAAAATTTTCAGATCTATACAAATATAATACAAATCTATTGTATCTGAGGAGTATGAGTCCAACTCCGCTCCCAGATCAGTAGAAACAAGCTCTTCTTGGCTAAATCTATCAATTAAACACAATATTATTGAAGATAAATAGGTAAATAAGAAACTTTATCTTTTGGGCCTGTTGACCACTACGTGTCAACTACCCATTAGCAGTACACCCCCTTTTCTTCGGAAAAGGGATAACGCTTGATTGACGTGTCCATGCCATTCGACAGTCATCGTCGTCTTGATCATATTATGTTGTAAACCTAGTCTGCATGTGTAAATTGTAAATAATCTTAGCAGAGCTGAGTCATGTATGTAAATTGACTAGGTGGACCTAATTTTCTAGTGATAATCTACGTTCCGGAAGGTTTTTTGTCTCACCGATCCATGATCGGCAGAGTTTTCCTTCAGCCTAACCCCAAAGCTGGAATGAATTTTGTCATTAGAATACTTAGGAGGAAATCTCCTAGGTATGTTGGATCTGCTAGATTAAGTGTGTCGCAGAACTGGGTGGTCTATGAGGGTCTATGTCAAATGGGTTTTTCCCCCTTGAGATGTAAAATTGTAAAAGTCATGATGTAAAATCTCTTGAGGGTTAGAAAATGTTTTAATCCCCTCATAAGTCTTAAGTCCTAGGTCCTAGGTGATTTTTCCAAAGGCTAAGTTCGAGGATCCAAAAATAAAAAGTAAAAAATTAAGAAAACTAAAAAATCAAATAATAGATAAAAATAATAATAAA
>APFE030464032.1:157168-175952 GCA_000404065.3 Pinus taeda | reverse complement strand
AAAATGCATTTAAAAATTCGACGGATGAGATTAAAAGAAATCTTGATCCTCATCGACGGTCGAGATCATTTTGACATGGATCACTCGAATTAGCCGTTGGGAATTTTTCCTTTAAATAGGATGCTAGGGGTCATTTGAGATCAGTTTTAGATCTGAGACTTTGGTGCTAAAGAAAGCTCTTTTGTAGTCAGTTTTTGTGCAATAAAGAAAGACTTTGGGGTTGAAAATCTTGCTGGTGTTACTCTTCTGGAAACGCTGTAAGATTGTTTTATTTTTCTGCATAATCTTATTTCCAGTCATTGATAATAGCTTGATGAAGATTGATTCAGGCATAGGTATCTTGTCTGATCTCTAGGGTTTGAACGATAGTTTAGATTCTGAAATATAATGGCAGGTATCTCCATTTGATCTGGATTTCATTATTGTTTTCTCCCTTTATGTTAATGGTTGATTTTAAGCTGTGTAGGAAATCTTAAGTTTTGAGTTTATTGGGCGTTAGGGGAAGTTCTTGGCTGAACCAACCAACTCCTGGATTGTGTTTTCTGAAAGAGCCCAACTAGTTTTTAATCCCGGGCTGATCATCTAAATTTTTTTAATGAATGCATGCAGGGTTTTCTGAAGTATCTTACATTAAAATTTAAATTCTGAAAATATTTATGTGGCATAACGAGAAATCTGGCTATTTTAGAGAATGCAGTTTGTGAATATTGTAATTATTTAGTTAGGGTTTTCAGTTTCGTTTCTTGCACATATTATCTTTGGGTGTTCTGTTTTGCCATTTCAGGTTGCAGGTTACAGGTCTAAGGAGAAATTTTTTGTTTGAAGCCAGATCTAGGCCCTGGAGGGTAAGATCTGGCCTCAGGATCAGTTTTTGCTGGTTTTTTGCTGAAGAAATTCGAGATTCTCCAAGCTATCTGTTTGTTGGGGTTTCATTTAAAATTGCTTTCCAAAAATATCAACCAACAATCTTGCATTCCAAGGGTTTTAAAATCATTCATTTTCAAATCTAAATTTTTTTATGAGGGTTTCAAGAAATCTGAAGGAGAGCGAATTAAAATTTTTTCAAGATTTCTGGAAAATATTTAGAGCTCCTCTCACTCTGCTGCAAATCAAATCCCTGTCTCCTCACAGCTCCATTTCCGCATTTTCTCTTCAACATTACTTTCTGCGGATTCCTTCCACGCAGCTCCAACACCTGCAAACAAAACAAAAATAAAATAAAAATATAAAATTATTTAAAATTAAAAATATTTGTTGAAAAAGCTTAATAAAAAAATTTTGGAAATTCATTTTTTATGGTTCCATTTTCTATAGCTAAACGCACTTAAATGTTTATTTACAAGCTGGCTATATGAAAGTGGTAGCTGGTCACATTTAAAATTTTATGGTCATTTAAAGGCATTTAATTTTTCTTGAAGTTTAATTGCTGGATCATTTAAAGGGTTGTGCATTGGTTGAAAATCTTACATCGCTTGGGTTATTTGATGATAAATGATTGTTCTACATGGTTTATATTTCTGCAATATTCAATAAATAATCATTTAATCATTAGCTCCTTAAGGCATTGGTCTATTAACTTAATAAAATCAATTAAGTGTTTGTTTCCCTTCGTGTCTCCCAACCCAACTAGTCCATAGTTGGTCATCCATTGTCCCATAGGGTCTACCCCCCTTAGTCGTGGGAGACAAGCTTAAACGGAGAGATCGGGGATCAGGGTGACAACCTTCGGTCTGAGCGTTGTCGTGACAATCTGTGCGACAACAGGGCCCTTATCAATACTTTTGCAAGAAAAATCATTAGATAGACTTTAAAATTTAACGCCACGTGCTCTTGAGTCTCTAGATTTGGGAGTTGACTGGTCCAACCGAGGACTTCCCCTCATGCCCTAGATCTGAATCGCAATCAATTATCTGCACACTTAAGATTAAATTTTTAGTTTCAAAAGGGGTTAGATCCGCGTTAAAACCCTTCAGATCTAGAGATACGTGCTAAATCTATTAAGTTATAGCTCTTTCTCTAAACCCAAAATTCTAAAGCAAGATACCTGTGCGAAATAGATAATCCAAATACTGTTAAGTGAAACTAAGATATTCATAAATTGAATCAACAAAGCATTTAGGCACATGATTCAGAAAATATATACCAACAAGCAGAAGAGGAACATCGTGATAGATAAAACCCCAAAGTCTTTCAATTAATTCCAAAAGCATTACAATAGTAGAATTTGAATCAGAACTTTCTCAAAAATTTTCTATGTTTGAGAAGCAAAATAACCCCTAATTTATAGATATATTCTCCAAACGGCTAGTTAGCTTTATCCCTGTCAAAGTAATCTCGACCGTTGGTAAATATTTGATTATCTTTTAATCTCCACCATTGAAAATCTTTATTTTTGAGGAATTTTTGAATTTATATTTTAATCAATTTTTAATTTAATTATTTTGAACTAATTTGTAAAAAAATTGACTTTCACTTAACCACCAAGGCTCAAGGGTCCATTTTTTTCTTGAAATCTTCAATATTCCTTTGGTGGGGGACTTATTAAAATCAATTTCTTTATGACCAACGAATTTTTTCTTTTGGAGAATTTAATTTCACTAGGACTTAATTTTGATTCTAATTAATTAAATTTTCAGCTTAGGATTTGAATTTATTTTTGCCAAAAAGTTTAATTAGTTGACACATGAGAGGATTAATATTTTTCTAACCCTTTGATATTTTAGCTATGTTGCTAAAATATTATCCTACATCAGATGATTACATTTCAATCCTCAAAGGGGGGGGGGAATCATCCGTATAAATCTACAATATAATACCAAATTCTGTGACTCAATATGATCTAGTAGACCGAGTGATTTGTAATAAAATAATTCAACCAATTAGTTTAAATTATTCTCAAATCACTTTTACAAAAGACTTGACTAGAACACTAGAACTCACCTAAGATCTTGACAACAAAATCCACTTTAGCTTTCGGGTGAGGCTGGAGGGAAAAACTCTGTTGATCATCCTTGTTTAAAAACACAGATAAATTAGTGAGACAAAAAATCTCCTAGGATGATTTCACCAAAATAATAGGCTTACCTAGTTGTTACATACATATATGGTCTTATTAGCATCATTTACATTAAAATTATGCAGAATGGGTTTACAACTTTGATACACTGATGACTGATGATGATGAAGCTAGGATAATCTGAATGCTCGAATATGATGGAATTCCTTTGCGAAAATGTGTACTGCTATTTGGTAGTTGACACAGAGTGGTCAACAGTTCCTATTCGCTATTGACCAAGCTTAAGCTTGGAAGTAAATTAATTAATGCAAGATGTTATTCCTAAGATGCAAATGCAAGGTGTGAATGAAGACTCTTAAGGTGATATTCGTTAGATGTATTAAGTACTTAGCGATAAATCACAATGATATTTGATTTGAGACGATGAAGTACATAATCAATATGTAATGATGATCTTCACTAAAAGAGAGAATGCTCAATGAAACACGAAGAAAACGCCAAGATGTTGTTAAGATCAAGACAATTGCTCATGAAATAACAATGCCAATTAGATAATGACCAATAACAAATTGAGTGCTAATGCGTCAATTAGATACACAGGATAAAGAGCTTAAACACGATTAGCAATTCTTTCAAATTACCACAAGAATATTTCTTATCGCGATTGTGATTATCAATTGACTTGGTTAGCAAGGATGTAAACTTAGATAAACAATATTAGTTATGCTTATTACCAAAATAGATCTTCAAGAAATCCAAAAGCAATATAATTACTTATCCAATTATCCACTTCTTTAGTAGTATGATTGCAATGGCAAGTGAAAATATTCTTTAGAACCAATGCCACAATGAGGTTGGCTACCAATGATAGAAAGAGAACATTGATCAACAATATTGTTTCTTAGCCAATCTTATCAATTTAATTAGCCTTTTGGAGTAGTTATGTTCTCAATTAGATTAGCCAATTTGATTAATATGCAAACTAAGAAATGCTTATGCAATATCAAATGGAATGCAAGAGATGGCAGCCAAAAGATAATGATTGCAGCAGTAACAAAAACACTCAATTTCGCTAGCAAACACTCATTTAAGATGCACAAGGATGTAAGGAACAAATGCGAAATGAATTTAGATGACTGTCAACAATTTTTGACACCACTGCAATGTTTATATCAAACCTCTGATTTTTATGACAACCCTCAAGAAATGACAAGATATGCAAATAAATGCAAGCCCAACCAATGCCAATGATGAAATATGCTTGCAACTCAATTATTATGCCACTGTTATGTTTTTTTAGATGGCTGTAGTAAACATATCAGATCTGAAAATTGCTTAACAGTCCCCAAAAAATAACTTATATGCAATCAATTTTACCACAAGATTAATGTTCAATGCCTTAAGTGACTTGTTAATGAATTTATGATTTTTTATGTGTGTTTATGCCCTGAATATACTGCTGTAACAATTATATCAGACCTAAAACTTTTAGATCAGACCTCTACAATTTCAAATCAGACCTTGAAAAATATATCACAGCAAACATAAAACAATAAAATTGATAGATCAAACCCTTGCAATTTATTTTTTGATGCTTTGTATGAGTTATTAGCTTAATGTGTGGGTTATTTAGGTATGTAGTATAATGGTTATGCCACTGCTATATCAATATACTAGAGATGATATAAATTATGCAGTCTATTAAAATGAGAGATGAAGACAGTAGAAGCAAACCTCAAGGCCTAATGCCCTATGCCAAGCTTGGAGATGTGAGAGAAATCCCTCCTCAACACTTGCACTCACAAAATATTAGCTCAAAACCCTAAGATAAGACCTTTATGACTGCTGCAATCACAAATTATTAGCTCAAATACAAATGCAAATAGTAGATCAACCTCGAAGAGAACTAGCTGACAAGGCTAGGGATCGAAATTGGAGGTTTTGACCATAAACAAATGATGTTTAGCCCTTGAAAGACCCACAACACAAATATTAGCTTGAAATATGATAGATTGATGGCAAAAATGATATGTAGATCACTTCAAGCCCTTGCCAAGCTTACCATAAGTCTGGAAATGCAAAGTATTAGTCCCTAATGAAGTGCCAGACTCAAAACTAAGCCCAAAAATGACAACGGCTACCAAGATAAGACCTCAAAGGGGTTGCCGCTAGGGAAAAAGGGCCCTAATAGGACTATATCTAAGGGAAAGGAGGCCCCCAAGGCCTGCAGCCAGCCTCCAAGAGACTTGAAACCCTCATGACACCCCTGCAACAACAATATTAGCTCAAAAAAATGATGAACTTTACCTCCAAAAACCCTTGATGGCAAAATCTAGGGACAAAATCCCTGTTGCAGTAGCAAAACAGGCCTCTAGGCCTAACATTTTCTCCTCTAGCCCCAGCGTCCAAAAATGGAGACCTGGGTTTTGTAGATCGGGGCCCAATAAGGGCCTATACACTTCAGAGCCCCACAAAAATCTTCCCAAATGAAAACGTTGGCCCAAAAATGGGTAAAATCCCTCAAAACCCTAGTCACTGGGTAAGGAACTTTAGATTTGCAAAATAACTCACTTCTCCAAATCAATGGGGTTTTCACCTACAAAAGGTCTCTAAACACAAGTTCCTGACAACTATAAACTAGATTTAGACAACCCACGTTAGATAAATACAAAAATATTAGATCTACACAAGGGTTACATAATTTATTTACAAATATTTGTAATATTTACAAAATAAAATTTTTAGCTCTCATTAGCAAATTAAAGTTTTTTGGCCCAAGATCAAATAATATTTTTTGAATATTTTTTAAATAAATGACAATGGATGAATAAGTTCGAAAATAGATTGGCCAAAACCTTTCTGCAAAATAATTTACCACAACGAAAGCTTAGAGCCCAAACAAGGTCGGCTCTTCCCCACAGTTTGTGAACTTGGAGTCCAAGGGCTAGTGTACCTATAAATCTCTATAAAAATTTCTTGACATAAACTGTTAATTCATATAGTGAACCAAATCACCTAAGATAGCTCGTACCAATAAAATATTCTTATTACTAACAAATGAAATAACTATTAAAATTCATTTAGCACAACATAGGATAAACACATAGCTCTTTTCCACAGTCTGTGAACTTGGAGCCCAAGGGCTAGTGTACCTATAAATCTCTATAAAAATTTATCGAGAGAAAATGTTAATTCATATAGTGAATCAGATCATCTAAGATAGCTTGTACAAATAGAATGTTCTTATTACCGACAAATGAAAGAACAATTAAAATTCATTTAGCACAAAATAGAATAAACACATAGCTAACACATACCGCAGATCAACAGAGAAAAGAACACCATGAAGAGAACCCTAAAGTCTTTCTATTATGGTAAAAATTGTTCTCAACATAGCAGTAGCTCGATACCATCTTTACAATTTTTTTCTCATCCAAAGATATCCAATAGATGTAAAATGACTTCTATCTATAGATAAATCCCTCCAAGTGGAAAATAATGGCTAGTTGATTTGGTCCCTTCAAAATAATCTCGACCTTTGAAAATAGCTTGATGATCTTTTAATCTCCACCATCAAAATTTTAATTTTGAGGAAAAATTCGATTTTTTCTTAAAACCCACTTTTAATTATTCCAAAAATAAATATTTTCGATTAATTTCCTCAAAAATTTGAGTTTGACTTAACCACCAAGGGCTAAGGGCTCAATTTTCCTTAAAATATCCATTTTTTCCTTGGTGGGGGGCCTCAAAAACTTATTTTTTCTTTGATCCACGATTTTTTTGATTATTTTCCACTTGGAGAAAAATTAATTTTTTTATAATTAATTTTTGACTCTAAATTAATTAATTTTTTGGCTTAGGATTTAATTTATTTTAGCCAGAAAAATAAACTAATTGACACTAGAGGGGATTAATAAATTTTTCTACCCTCAAATATTTTAGCCATGGTGTCCAAGTATGAGGGACCATGCACTAAAATATTTTTTACATCAAATATTACAATTAATTCAACCCTCAAAGGGGGAATACACCTTTACATATAGACACTCATGAAATTAGCCAATTCTACGACATAATATGATCTAGTATAGACCAAGTGGTTTGTAACAAAATAATTTTGCCAAATGTGCTTAAATTATTCCCAAACACACTTTCACAAACACTCTACATAACACTATGACTCACCTAAGACCTTGTCAAGGAATCCCACCCTAGCTTTGGGGTTTAAGCTGGAAGAAAAAATTTGTCGATTATCCATGTTTAGAAACACACATAATTCAAGGAGGGTAAAAAACTTTCTAGGATGAATTTCTATGCTAAAATCAGGGGCTTACCTAAGTGTTGTTACATATATAGACGATCATACTAGCATCATTTACAATATAACTTGCATAAATTGGATTTACAATGATAAAACTGTGCTGACTTATGACTTTGAATTCTGAAAAAATTTCTTCATGTCTTGCATACTGCTTCCTTGCACTGTTGACAAAGTGTAGTCAATAGGGCACTCGTGGCGACGGTCCCTTGCCAAGACCGAGGTCTCTAGGCACAATTTTTAGTGTCGCGGAATTTTGTATGGGCCGCCCCACGTATCTCAATTCACGATAAAATTATGGAAAAGTCAAGGAAGAGGGATCGTAGGAGCTTCGATTCCATGAGGTTGCTGAAGGAAATTCACAAGATTTCTACATGCATGCGTCGTCTCTCTAATCTGGTAGACTTTGAAATTCCTGTTGGTGGAACAACAAGATCAAGAGGTGAGGAAACTCATTTTAGAAAGCATGCGTATGAAGCCCTTTTGGCGGATTGCATAAACAAGGCCGATTAGTACCTCAGAATCCTCAACAACTCTTATTCGTTTTTGATTTTTGGGACTATGGTCAAAGAACCCAGCTTGAATGTAGTTGAGGGAGGTTTAGAATTGCAGATTTGAGTGATAGAGGGGTAGGACCGAGAATAAAGAGAATATGACAGAACCAGTGCTGAGTTACACCAGCTTTGATAAGCTCACGATGGCATAGGCATTTTGAGCCAAACTAGCTTTGATACCACTCATGAAAATAGACAACAATTAGATGAAACGTGGTATACCTTCCTCATTCATATGATACACATTGATACAATTTCACCGACCCTTGGTTTTAATCTTCTGAGATGTCTCTGTTGATTTTTCAAGTATCCGCTAGACTGGTAATTACTTCTTATGGTTTCTTCTTAGGATAATTCTTTCATGCATTCTTATTCATCATAAAACAACTACATAAAGGATATCAACAATATAACAAAATGTCAGTAGGATCATAAAGACCACACAAGAACACAAACATTTACACTGAGAAAATGCACATGGGGTAAAACCCAACAACCTTTTCCTTAGAGAAATTCTTCCATTCAACAAGAGACACATCTAGATCTTCTAGTCATTCATAAGGTCGAACTGACCAACAAAGAGACTTGGTCAAACCTAGTCGAACTCCACCCTAGTCAAGTCATAAGTCTGCCCATTGGTTAGGTCTCCTGATGCTTCAGAAAATTTCAGTTTGTCATATCTTGGTCTGCCTCAGAATCACCTTAGTCCGCCTTAGATCCATTTGGTTCTGCCTTAGAACAACTCGCTCTTCCTCAAATCAATTTAGTTTGCACTTTGCCTCAGGAATTCATGCTTCTTCATCATCAGAACAACACCTTAGAAAACTTGCCCTTCTTCATTAGATATTCGATCTTCTTCTTCAGCAGAAATGTACCTCAGAATCGTCCTTGCCTTAGATTCGTCTTTGCCTCAGAGGAGATTTGAATTGTGTTTTTGGGAAGAAGGTCGAATGCTTCATATAAATATAAGATTAGCTTACCGAATGGGTGCCTCTTCACTGGGGCCAACTTGACTAGGAGGAGGGCCAACTTTGCTTCTTTGGAGCCAAAATCAACCTTCAGATCACCAAATTTGGATAAGGGAAACTATTTTTTTTTACCTAAAAGGAATTCTACAAGACATGACCTTATTAAGGCGGGAAAATTGAAAATTTGAAATTTGAATTTTCCTCTACAAATATCATGCCTATTTGTATATATATGTGTCCTCCAACCTCATTTGGGAAGATATCCTACAAGTACCTATATTTGAAATAAGGCAGTGGATTTGTGGCTAGGGCAAGGAGGCAATTAGCACGAGTTTGGGGAGAAGATTATCTTCCTCTTAGGTGCGGATGTCTTGCAGAGAAAGGCAACAATTGTCTGGGTCAGTGAGGAGGTGTTCTAGGGCTGATTTAAAATGATTTAGGGCAGAGGACTTCTGGCTAGATTAGGACGCAAGAGCAGAGGTGAGTTGGGTGTGTTTGTGTGTTTGTTTTATGATCTATCATCTCTATTCAGTGGGTCGCATGGCCGAGCTTCTATTGCATCACTGTTGGGAACTATTATGAGAGTCGAGAAACCTTATTTGAGAGTGTTTACCCTAATTGCAGTCAACCTACAACACGCTGTTGATGTTCGGAGGTAGCGAAGGTTGAATCAAGGTGTTTTCTCGTCCTAGGTAGGCCACATACAATATTGTAATAGATCTGTTCATTGTGGAGTGACTTGTGATGGTTCCAAGATCTACATACTGCAGGAAGGCAATGTTGAAGGGTTGTTAGTTTGAACAAAGAATCACAACGTCTTGGAGTTGAATTAGGGTCACTACAATGCCCTAACTAAAGCTCAGAAATTTGCACAAAATCCTTGGGCAGCAATAGCACATGTCACCAACTTTAGAGGACATTATGTGACCGCTCTAGAATTGCAACTGTAAATAGGCCATCTATTTACCTAAGATCAGAGTTTGCGAAGTCAATTTTTGACTTTGAAAATCAATACTCTCTCTCTGTGCTGAAGAATTGAATAATAAGAAGAATTGATCTAGGGTTTCCCCATCTTGGGACTTTTCCATGGTTTATGCCAATTTCTGTGTTCTCTTGTCTTGGCTTGTCTTCTGCATTAATGTTGAATGTTCTTTCATCAGTTACTATTATAAGTCAATGACTAATATGATTGCTAATGGTATAAGTAAGAATGGGGTCATGAAGTAAAGAACATGTTAAAATTAAGTTATTAACATATATCCTTGCCATAATCTTGGTCGGTACTCCTGACACATGGTACATCATTTAGCATCAACTAGTCACCATAATTCCGGTCTATCTGATACATGGTATACAGACTAGTCTTGGTTCACCATCGTTCTGGTCAATATCTTTGACACATGGTGAATCTCCAAAGGCCATACTTTATCCGAGTAATTCAGGGCCTGATTCTAAACAAGCCTTGATGCTCTAGGACCATTCTTCCTAATTTGGGTCAACATACTAGGCACCGGAATAATGACTGTTCTTTGCTGGACCATTCTCCCTAATTTGGGTCATTATACTTGACACGGGGACAATACACTGGATTGTTTTCCCTAATTTGGTCATACTTGACATAGGGAAAAATGTTTGTCCTTGATGCTGCAATTTCATCTCTCTCTCTTGCTAAGAGAGACATGCTCAATCACTCCAAGCTCGTCCTAAAGTATTTGTAGACTTCATTCGGGGACAAAGGCTTTGTCAACAATTTGCTTCACTGTAGAATAGTACTGATGCCCCACTGCTTCCTTTTGTACCATGTCTTGGTACTGGATCTCACTGTGCTTTGACTTGTCATCATGGTTGTCACCTGCACTTGAACAAGTAATCTTGCATGTAGTTTTTGAAGCCATACTACTTCACAACTTGCCATCCAAGCTGCAATATACTCGGCCTTTGAGTCCAACAGATATTTGCTTCCTACTCACTCATACCAGAGCTCAAACTGAAGCGGTATACTAATGGAATCTATTTGTCTTTTGCACTGTTTGCCCGATTTGAATGTGAGAATCCCTGTAGCTGTACTGTTTGTGCCATTATCACCTATACTATGCTGGTATTTTAACACATGTTTGAGCCATATACCTTGGCCTAATCTGATCTGCTTCCTTCACTAGATCCATCATCACAATTGCGTTTTGGTCAACTTGACTAGGTGCTCCCTCTAAAAACTGAAATAGATTCTATTGTGGTAATCCTAGCTGCTCCCTTTGTCACTACAACTGACAGCTATTGTTGAAAATGATAACGTGGAAGGTCATCTTGACTCATGCCTTAGTCAAGAAAGACTGCGATCAATCTTTCTTTTAGCATGGATGAGTTCGTGGAGATTGGAATCTCATGTCTAGAGTCGGAGGAACATTTAAGTGGACTTTTAATAGGTAGTTCATATTTAGAAGAGAACGAGTTGGAGAGCTTCAGTCTTGATTGAAGCAAGGACGAGTTACACTAGCAGTTGTCTTAGTTAACAAGTCAAACTCAACTCTTGTTCTAAAATTGTACTCGCCAGATATAGCATAGATTGAACTGGTAAAAGGAGGACAAAGGTGCATGTCTGTGTCATTATTGAGTGAAGTCCTGTGTGCATGAATGTAGGAGCCAAGAAGAGAGGCTAGAGTGCAAGGAATCCGAGCCTGGTTGTGCGCAAACTTCAAAGGATAGGAGCTATGATCAAGTAAGTTTCAAGACAAGTCTAGGCTAGGTTAACAAGAGAACAACTCTATTCTCAATAATTAGATGGATTTTTATTTGATCTATTTACTCTATCAATAAAATGCCACAGCAAGGAGAGGGTTTTCCCAAGAAAAAAACTGTTTAAAGTGTGTGACCGTGTTCTTTATCTCTGTGTTTTTATTCCGTTGCTTATCTCTTGTGGACAAATTCTTTGTCTTGGTGAAAAGAATTAGTTTCAGATTGTTCATCATAGCAATTGCAGAATTTCGTGGAAAATCTACATCCATTATCCCAAAAATCTCAGAATTGTGCTTCAAGAAGGTAATGCATCAAATCAAAAGAACTCCCTTTGAAGTTAGAACAAGATTTCCTGAGGAAGCCTTGACTACTCCCTCTTTATACGAAAGCAAATCTTTTTGCTAATGCTGCTCCTTTCTAACACTTGAGTCCTTTTGCTTTTGTCAGAGGAGCCTTTACAAGGCCGTCATTTGCTTGCATGTAAAGTACTTCTTCATCTACCTCAAAAGCTTGAGGAAGCTCTTATATACACTTTTTCTTTCATCGAGGAAAACTTCCTTTACATCCACATGATGTAACTTTCAACAAAAATCATAAAGACAATAATTTTAACAGAAGTGTGTTGATTTTTGATAGCTTGGGAGGTACTCCAAGCACTAGGGCTCTGTGTTTGGATGTTGGAGCACCACAAAAGTCATTTGTGGGCTTGGAACCCAAGGTTGGGGTTTTGCACCCATCGATGTTTGGGCCAAAACCATGAGGCATTTTCTACATGTGATGGATGGAGATGATAGAGAATGGCGAGGAGAATCCAATGCAACGAAAATCGTCAAAATCCGAGTTGTAGAAGATGAGATATGAATTTTTGAAGTTAATAATGGGTTTTTGGACAGTCAAGTCATGTAGGCTTGAAGTAAACTTGTCCAAAAAGTCATGTCTATTGGTGAATTCGTGGAGCCCTTGTAAAGTATATAAATACAAAGTGATGTGAAGTCATTTCAATCATCCCATGTGCAACAAATCACAAAGGAATAACCATTTGAAGCAGGCACAACACTAGGAAGATAAGGCCGAGATTGCAAGGGTGTTTTGGAGCTCTGTTTTGGGTTTGAAGTGTAGGAGAGATAGCTGCAAGCCTTGAGGTTGAATATGGGCACTTGTGCGTAGTATCAGAGGAGCCCTTCTCTGTGTTTAGTAGGTTGAGACCTGAAGGAAATTACAGGAGGGCTGTAAACCTGTTCTGAGCCACAATGGAGGTGCCACAAGGCCTATTTCAGGGCTAGAAATAAGCTTTAGGACTAGTGAGTGGGAGAGGGTCGGGACTATTGGTGGACTATTGCAGTAGTTTTGGAGCGCTGTAACAATTCTGTTGGGTGCCCTAACCAGGAAAGTACGCTAAAGTAGTATGCACATCCGAAAGGTATGTAATTGTTGATGGTTTCAAGGTGGTTTTGTTGCTAGGTGGATGGTCCATGTTTGGACAGTTTGTGCAGCTTGTGGGAGACAATTGGAGGGCTTGACTTGGTGTTTAGAAGCCCCTCCTAGGAGAAGATTTCACAGTGGATTTATTGGGCACTTAGTGGTTGGTGGAGGACAATAAGAAAGTGTCCCAAGTAGCCCTAGATTGTGACAAGGACATTGACAACTGTGCATTGGGTGAAGGATTGAGCCTAATGTGTAACTTTTTGATGGACAAAAGAAGCTACTAGATTGGCATATCGAAGCTTAGGTGTTGACCAACCTAGAAGAGCAGATTGAATCAGCCCGTGTTTACTGTAGTAGAAGTGACTTGCAGCAGTGACAAGTGGCAACTCTCTTGGAGTCTCTATGTGTTGTTTCTTGATGGGTTAAGGGGCAGCTAGAGAGCATAACGAAAGCGAAGGATCGACAAGACGAGATACAACATAGAGGCTATGATTGTGCACTAGAGCAACAAGACTGTCATTGTATCTTGTATTCTTCTACTTGTGGAAAATTGATGGCCATTATCCCTTGTACTAGAGCCCTAGACTGTTGTATTATATGTTGATAATATAACGAAGTTGGGTTACATATATTGTTGTTGTTGTTCTTATTGTGCATGTGATTGATTTACTACATTTTATGTTCCGCTGTGCGAAGTAGTTTTGTTGAGATTCTTGGTTTGGTAGCGTTAGAGATTTAAGATTCTATCCTAGACCCATGGTCGTGGAAATTCAACCAAGTGTACCTATCAAAATGTCTCTTTATTGTCTTCTGCCTCTTATTGGGAGAACCTTCTATCTATATATGCTTGTATCTTCTTCATGTTCGATCTTGTAGATCCATTTGACTTCCCTTCAACACAATTAAAGTATACTTCATACTTGTTGATCTATCTGCTCCCTCTAAGCTCAGACATCTAGTACAATATCTCTCAATTCAAATCCTAGATTTTGGAAGAGTCCTCTTGTAACAAACTTTGCTTTGTTCTTCCACTCCTTCCATTTGTTGCCAGAGCCTTGGGAGCCATTGCTATGTACCTGCAATCCTCTCTAGGAGGCCATGGAAGAATAACTATAACTAAGCAAAGTATGCAAAGACAAGTGACTAACTAATAGTGAAAACAATAACAATGATAATCAAAGAAGAGAGATATAAGTTACTTATCTTTTGAGGATCACAGGGAAATATCAACTCCCTCTTGATCTTAGCCTTTTTGCATCCATCTTGCAAATTTATCACCCTCGTCCTCGTCATCAACATGATGTCATTCTTCCTTGCATGAGCAAGGGTTTCTTCTTTTAGCGAAAACATTGAGCTAGGTCTAGTTCTAGAGTTTTGTCCATAAACCCTAGGGCTTTCTTAATCAAGCCCATTTTAGTCCACTAGAATTTACAAACCCCAGATTTCCAATTATACAAAATGTCCAAAACCCTAGAATCGATATGCCCTTTACACATGAGATGAAATCCACCATAATCAATCAAGGATGTCTTGTTCAATGACTATCCTTGGTCTCTTCAAACCAAGTAACTCTGCTTTCTCAAAATCATTGTAGTAACAACAATATTTTGTCCTTAGATACTTAGTATTCATTTCAATGCGCAAAGAATGGACTCCATCATTTTGGATTGAGCATTCAGTACCCAAGATTTCCCATAGCAGTGTATATGACATCAATACTTTAGAAACAGATCCATTCAAGAACTTAACCTTGGCCTGCTATAGTAGTGACAAGACAATACTAGATCTGCAAACGTCTTGAACTTATCAAGAGAGATTTTGATCACTATATTGAACATGGGCTTAGACTCTTTGTAAGTATGCTTTCATCAAAGACATAATAGTGACACTGATTGCTTTTCTTTCTTGCCTTGAAGTGCAAGAAATATATTTCAGAAGTAAGCATCCATAATAGATAGCATTCTTCAAATACCCATCAATAATCATATGAAATGCAGGGTTCATGACATATCTTACTTCTGACCATAATTTTGAGATACAATGTAACATTTTTGTTAATTTTAGGTATGTTCTATGCTTAGAGCAATTTATTTCAATTTTCACAGTTAGCTCTATATCTTTTCCTGATTAGCAATCACATTAGCATTAAAGTAAACTGCAGATAGAACATAAACATAAATCGCAGAAGACAAGCCAAGACAAGAGGACACACGATGTGGCGCTAGCCAGGGACAAACCCTAATGTGGGGAAACCCTTGATCAATTCTTCTTATATGTTCTTCAATAGTTCAACACAGAGAGAGAGAGAGATAGTACATTTACAAGAGAAGTCAACACTTTGACTTATCTAGATAAGAGCATAGATCATCTCTAAGAAGATGATACATGAAATCAGTTGAAGACATGCTGCTTCAACTAATTCTCCAAGGTGACTCCTTCACCTATCGTTGTGCTGCATTTCGTCATCATGCTGCACCTCACCGCACTGCACCATGTTGCATCCATCATCACTATGTTGCATCTCATCACACTTCGTTAATCATGACTGTACCCATCACTGTACTGCATTATGTGCCATTGCTGCACCATGTTTCCATCCTGACCTATGTGTTGGCTGCACCTTGCTTGCTTGTTGTCCCTTGCTTGCTTGTTGTCCCTAGCATGCTTGTTGTCCTTAGCATGCTTGTTGTTGCATGCTAGTTGTAACATTGCATGCTTGGTGTATTTGCTGCTAAGTACCATACAATTGTCCCAATGTTAGTTAGATGTCCCTTGCATGGTGCTCTCTTTCGGAGACAGATGCTCTGGTTGTTTCGGCAGTTCTGGCAGTTCCGGTTGTTCCCGGCAGTTCCAGCAGTTTCGGTTGTTCCCAACAGTTTCGGCAGTTCCGATAGTTCCGGCTTTTTCGGTAGTTCCGTCTTTTCTGGCAGTTCTGACATTTCCGGTTGTTCCGACTTTTCTGGCAGTTCTGACTTTTCTGGCATTTTCGACTTTTCTGGCAGTTCCGGCTTTTCCGGCAATTTCAACTTTTCTAGCTTTTTCGGCAGTTCCGACTTTTCCGGCTTTTCTGGCAGTTCCAACTTTTCCGGCTTTTTCGGCAGTTTCGGCTTTTCCGGCAGTGCCAGCTTTCTGCCCTCTGGATCAGGGCAACGTTATTCCTTAGGATCTCTCCTCCTACTAAAACCGAAAGACAAGTAGAGAGAGGAAGAGATCCCAAGCGTGTTGAAATGACTTGAAGGCCATCTCTATTTATACTAAAACGTTGAGCACATGTGGGGTTTATTTGGTTGCTGGCCGACCTTGACGAATTGTCCCATAACACAAATAAATTCATATCTTCATGAATACTTATCAGAATCAGATGATCTTTAGATCAATCCTACACCTCTCGATGAGAGGGATCCAAGAAAAATATCAGCTTCCACTAATAAGATGACCCACATGGAGTTTGGCCCTAATTGCCAATTTTAACACTCCCTCTCAACTAGGGAGAACTCCATCCACTGATCCATATGTCTGACTGTACTATCTCTGCCATCAGTAACCTGCACTGCTCTGCTCTGCTCTGCTTAGCTGAACCATGAAGAAGAAGAATTGATCGAGAATGGTCTCATACCATTCTCTACTGACCCGAAGTCAATTTCATCTGAAGAGAGTGTGTCACATCACTCTTATTGACCCGAAGTCAGTTTTATTGATCTCAGATCAATATCACAAGAGAGTGTCTCAAACCACTCATACTGATCCCAGATCAATGGAGGTCATCCTAGCATAGGGAGTACAGTAGATACAACGACGTGTCCATCGATAGTACTACTATGGTCCCTATCCTCATTTCCCTGCTCATTGATCATATGAGAGGTACTTCCCATGAGTCCCAGACTACATGGGTAGGATGCCTCGACAAGAGAACTAATCATCTTGTCCATAGGAGAACGAATCATTCTGTCAGTCGATGCCACAAAGAACTAATCATCCTGGCCCACAGGAGAACTAATCATCCTGTTCCACAGTCACCACGGAGGACAAATCATCTTGGCCCACAAGAGAACTAATCGTCCTGTTCCACAGTTGCCACGGGAGAACTAATCATCTCGGCCCACAGGAAAACTAATCATCCTGTTCCACAATTTCCATGGGAGAACTAATCATCCCGGCCCACAGGAGAACTAATCATCCTATTCCATAGTTGCCACGGGAAAACTAATCATCCCGACCCACAGGAGAACTAATCATCCTGTTCCACAGTTGCCATGGGAGAACTAATCATCCCGGCCCATAGAAGAACTAATCATCCTGTTCACAACGCACCACCAGGGGAGGGTGAGTCGCCTTGTGGTCGTATGTTGCTCCAGTAAGTACCCTAAGCCCCCTAGAGATCAATGCATGCAATATGCAGGACCCTTATAAGAAGGTCTCTCAACGACTCCAAGTTGTTCGGGAAAGTCACAGATTTGACCTTTCCCCTGGGCTTTGACAAAATGTTTGCGACCTGTACATCAGTCTCAATGCGATGGAGCCTCCTCGCTCATCAACTTACCATATCCCAGGTAAGGCAGTGTCTGATGTCTATCTGCTGGAGCAATCATCGAATACGGGATTCCTCAATAATCAAATCCCCCCTCTAGTTGTCACAAAGAATCACAGTGGTATTCATCATGTGTACAAACAACGCACTTAAGAGCTTCTGCAACCGTGCAACTTCACACGAGATCATACTCGTAGCTATGTATTTGGTCTCGACGGTGCTTATAGCAACTGACTTCTGCTTCCTGCTCATCCATGATATCGAAGCAGAATCCAAAGAGAATCAGTAACGAGAAGTGCTCTAGTGATCCTCCACACTGCCTGCCCAGTTAGCATTCGAATAATCATGCAATTTCATATTTTCGGCAGTGTATCTCAGTCCATGAGAGATTATGCCCCGAAGATATCTCATAAGATTCTTGGCACCAATCTAGTGAGGCTCAACCAAATATGAGCTCACCATGCTAATTGCAAAACATATGTTCGGACGGAAGTTCACCAAGAACATCAACGCGAATGAGTTTATGAAACTCAAAGGCATTTCCCAAATCTGGTCCGACATCACTACCATATAACTTCTGAAAGTTAAGATCCTCGAGGTAGTCACAGGCTTGCAGTTTATCATTCCACATCCGAAATCCAACTCCCTCTTATTTCTGCAAATGAGAGGGTCTGCACCTGTCAGGAATAGGTCATCCTCATAAGGTGCCAGTATGAGAGGTCTATCATCCACAACCTTCGAGTAATGGTTTGGATCGGTTTCACTCCTAGTGAATCTCAACTTCATCAGACAGCTATTAATCCTCTCATACTACGCTCAGGGTGTTTTGCTTCAAGCCATAGAGGGCTTTCTTCCCCCTTTATACATGAGATTCCCGATCATGAATCTCAAACTCGGGTTGTTCCAAACCTGTGGACCTACTACATGAGGGGAATGGTCCCCTTGTAAGATTTTCCTTCAGTACATCTCAGACATGTACTTTCATGCTCTTTTTTAATTCAGGCATCCCTGTCACCATCTGACTCATAGACCTCTGGTGCTATGTGTCAATGGACATGGTCCCCAGTGGACTTCCTGCCACTTGATACAACCTTGAACTCAAAAACATCTTTGAAAATCCTATTTTCAAACACGTACCTTTCCATCGATGAGTGCCACCTCGTAACCTTTGACTTCCATTGCTGAAATGGACACCAGGTTCTTCTTGCGATCAGGTACATAAAAGAGATTTTGTAAATGAAT
>APFE030464032.1:124911-157148 GCA_000404065.3 Pinus taeda | reverse complement strand
TCTACCAAATTAGAGAGTGCACCCTTCTATCCGATGAAGTGCCTTGAAGCACTACAATCAATAAGCTAGATTCCCAAAGAATCTGAAGGAGAGGGCCAATACAAGATAATGCTTCTTTGTCTTATCAAAAACAACATTTGATTCTTCATACTTGGGGTTCCTTGCTTTCTTTGAAGAGTCGACAATTTCCTTGATGACTTGCATTACCTGTCATTCCTTTGATCATTGAAGATGTCCCTGGAATGATTGTTATCTTCATCAAGAGATGTGTCTCTGCCATTCGGACACTCCTTTGCATAATGGCCGAACTAGTTATATGCCTTTCCTTCCACCCTGAGATCCGGTCTTCCAATGAAGTGATCTTTAGGTAGGCCATATTCTGCTGCGCCATTCTGATAATATTCTCTACTTCGACTTCACTATTGGTGAATTTGAAGAGGGATGAGGAATCCACTTATCCTTTTGTCCTTTCCCAACTGTCTTCGGTGATTGCTCTTTCACTCTTGCTTAGGCACTGTCTTCACCTCAGCTTTGATACCATGTTAATTTTAGGTATGTTCTATGCTTAGAGTAATTTATTTCAATTTTCACAATTAGCTCCATATCTTTTCTAGATTAGCAATCACATCAGCATTAAAGTAAACTGCAGATAGAACATAAACATAAATCGCAGAAGACAAGCCAAGACAAGAGGACACACGATGTGGCGCTAGCCAAGGACAAACCCCAATGTGGGGAAACCCTTGATCGATTCTTCTTATATGTTCTTCAATAGTTCAGCAGAGAGAGAGAGAGAGAGAGAGAGAGAGAGAGTACGTTTACAACAGAAATCAACACTTTGACTTATCTAGATAAGAGCATAGATCATCTCCAAGAAGATGATACATGAGATCAGTTGAAGACATGCTGCTTCAACTAATTCTCCAAGGTGGCTCCTTCACCTATTGTTGTGCTGCATTTCGTCATCATGCTGCACCTCACCGCATTGCACCATGCTGCACCTCACTGCGTTACACCATGCTGCAACCATCATCACTACGCTGCATCTCATCACGCTTCATTAATCATGACTGTACCCATCACTGTACTGCATTATGTGCCATTGCTGCACCATGTTTCCATCCTGACCTATGTGTTGGCTGCACCTTGCTTGCTTGTTGTCCCTAGCATGCTTGTTGTCCTTAGCATGCTTGTTGTTGCATGCTAGTTGTCCCTTGCATGCTAGTTGTCTCTTGCATGCTAACTGTAACGTTGCATGCTTGGTGTATTTGCTGCTAAGTACCATACAACTGTCCCAATGTTAGTTAGATGTCCCTTGCATGCTGCTCTCTTTCGGAGACAGATGCTCCGGCTATTTCGGTAGTTTTGGCAGTTCCGACTGTTCTCGGCAATTCCGGTTGTTCCTGGCAGTTCCAGCAGTCCTGTCAGTTTCGGCTTTTCCAGTAGTTCCATCTTTTCTGCTAGTTCCGGCATTTCCGGTTTTTCCGGCGTTTCTGGCAGTCCTGACTTTTCCGGCATTTCTGGCAGTCTTGACTTTTCCGGCATTTCTGGCAGCTCCAACTTCTTCAGTTTTTTTTTTTTTTTTTTGTTTTAATTTTATTTTATTTCGGCTTTTCCGGCAATTCCGACTTTTCTGGCTTTTTCGGCAGTTTCGGCTTTTCTGGCAGTTCCGACTTTTTCGGCAGTTTCGACTTTTCCGACTTTTTTGGTAGTTCCGGCAGTTCTAGCTTTTCCGGCTTTTTCAACAGTTCCGACTTTTCCGGCTTTTCTGGCAGTTCCGGCTTTCTGCCCTCTGGATCAGGGCAACGTTATTCCTGAGGATCTCTCCTCCTACTAAAACCGAAAGACAAGTAGAGAGAGGAAGAGGTCCCAAGTGTGTTGAAATGACTTGAAGGCCACCTCTATTTATACTAAAACGTTGAGCACATGTGGAGTTTATTTGGTTGCTGGCCGACCTTGACGAATTGTCCCATAGCGCAAATAAATTCATATCTTCATGATTACTTATCGGAATCGGATGATCTTTAGATAAATCCTACACCTCTCGATGAGAGGGATCCAAGAAAAATATCAGCTTCCATTAATAAGATGACCCACATGGAGTTTGGCCCTAGTTTCCAATTTTAACAATTTCCAAAGAAGAGCATAGGTTCGATGTACCACACTTCAACGAGTAAAAGGTCACATATTTTTTGTATGTGGCTATGACTTGCTTTGAGCCACAATCCATATGTATTTGTTGTCATTTATTCATGCCTCATAAGATATCTCTCATATGTTAGCACTATTTCTTACACGATCGAAGATTATTCATCAATGAGTGTGTAGGGTGAAGTGAAGGGACTCCTTCAAAATTCATAGCTGTCCTTGAAGATTTCTTCAAGGATACCTTATATAGCGCCATGACTAATTCATGATACACTCAGATTTGGCCTTACTTTATTGAAATGGAGATTAATAGTTCCAAGAAGAAATTTTGACACAAGCCTTACTACAAACTTTTAACTAGACCTATAACTGGTTCTCATTGACAGGCATAATCTTCAAGAATGTTGCCAAAGGAAAAGTCATTGTTAGCAAATTTAGTGATAATACATACCCCTTTTAATTTGCAGACTCATAGCTTTGCTGGTCCCTTCGTCCAATTCATTTTTGTAGTGTGCTTGTATAGAAACAAATGCTTGCTTGGAGGCTAGACAGGTCTTCAACACTTTTACCTTGTCATTTATATATTGGACCTTCTTCTCAGACAATATCAATTCGTAAATCTTCAAGATGAACTAGGTATGAGGTTCATGAAACATTAGTCTAATGTATAGTAGACCTTTTGCAGGTATATCTTCAGACAATGACATTTCGAGGCTTCCTTTTGGCTATTTCCTCCAAAGTGAGATGGATTACATCAAGAACATCCATAGTAGGTATGGAAGACATGAATTTGAAATCGACCATCTTCTGAAACCTCTTGGATTTGATTCAAGAGATTTATGCTTCTCAGGATTTTCCTTAGAACCTCAGTAGCAATTATTATAAGGATATTTTCAATTCTGAGATAGCTCGATCAAAGGGATAATCTTGAATAAAAGAAATGGATCTTAGGTCTGGTGCATTTGATCTTAAACTAGGGCGTCAACCATAATCAATCTTTTTGAAGACAATTCATAGATTCAAATCAACCTTCCAACTATTTACACAGAAATTTCAGCTTGCTAGCTTAGAGGCTTCAATCACTATGGATAATATGTTGAGGCTTTTCGACCTTCAATCCTGGGACAAAGGCCATCTTTGGATTTGGGACCTAGTGCTAATGTTCTCTTGTTTCCTTAAAATATGTCCTGAGGCCTTCTTGGTTTATTGAGATAGATTTTAAAACTTTCCTTACCAAACTTCCTTAGCTACCTGTGAAAATGTTTGACCACCTGCAACCATATATATCTTTTGAGATATTTCAGACTTCAGAGGCCATGTTTGAGGCTTCTTGGATTCTAACCTTAGATAACCTCAAATAATCTATCCAAAGATAATTTCTGATTCCAACTTGAGGTTGACTTAAGGTATTTTTCGGTCTTTAGAACTAGGGCCGAGGTCACTCAGAACCAAGTAGTTTGACCTCCTACCAAGAAGACTAATTATGTATTCTTAGCCAACATAGGACTACTGTAGAGGACGAATTAGGTCTCCTTCTTCAACGCCGCGCCTTCAAACCTTTGCTCTGACACTATGTTCATTTTTCAAGTATCATCTAAGCTGATAATTACTTCTTATGATTTCTTCTTAGGATAATTCTTTCATGCATTCTTATTCATCATAAAGCAATTACACAGAGGATAACAATAGTAGAACAAGATGCCAGTAGGACCATAAAGAGACAACCACATAAGAACACAAACATTTACCTTTTGGAAAACCGACATGGGGGAAAAAACCCAACGACCTTTTCCTTAGAGAATTTTTTTAGTTCAACAAGCGACACATCTAGATCTTCTAGTCATTCATAAGGTCAAACTGACCAACAAAGAGACTTGGTCAAACCTAGTCCAACTCCACCCTAGTCAAGTCATAAGTCTGTTGCCCATTGGTTAGGTTTGCCGCTACTTCAGAAAATTTCGGTCTGTCATATCTTGGTCTGCCTTAGAATCACCTTAGTCTGCGTTAGATCCATTTCGTTTTGCCTCATAACAACTCACTCTTCCTTAGATTGGTTAGGTTTACACTTTTCCTCAAGAATTCATCCTTCTTCATCATCTGAACAACACCTCAAAAAACTCACCCTTCATCAAATATTTGACCTTCTTCTTCAATAGAAATGTACCTCAAATTTGTCATTGCCTCGGAAGAGATATGAATTGTGTTTTTGGGAAGGCAGTCGAATGCCTCATATAAATAGAAGATTAGCTTGCCGAATGGGTGCCTCTTCACTGGGGCCGACTTGACCAGGAGGAGCGCTGACTTGGCTTCTTTGGAGCCAAAAATTCTATTTTTCAAAATTCAATTTTTCTCTTTAAAACCGACATGAGGAACATGTCATATATTTTCTTCTGTTGACAATAACATGAAGAACATGCTTTATATTTATTACAAATACATCAAGGGCTAAAATATTAATTATGAAGACCGACCATAGCTACAAAATTCAACAATCTCTTGGATTTCTCATCATTGTTGGCCTTCACTTTAGGCTTTTTGCCTTCCTCTCAAGTGAATAAGCCAAGTTCACATAACCCAAGAGGATTGTGTTTCCAACAACAACGAGTAGAGTGGGGTTAGGAGCAAGCGTTCCTTCCACGAGGATCAAGGAAAGTATCTCATATTTGGCTGTGATTGTGTCAATTGACTTGAAGTAGGAAATTGAGGGGAGCAACTTCTCAAGGCAGGTGGTGCAATATGCAACATAATCCTATAAGAAAAAGGGTGATGTGGGGGGGGGTGTGGGGGAAGGTGGAGAGAGAAAGTGAGGAGGGCATGGTTAGCTAGGGAAATGTGGGAAGCTAAGAGGTGCTGAATATGTGGGAGAAGGTCCTGGTTGGCCAGGACATAGTCAACTACACTAGCCCTTCCACTATGGGGGAAGCAACTAAAAGCTCCCGAGCCCGAAAAACAAGGGAGCCTATTCAAGGTTAGTAAGCCATGGGATTCACCCAACTGCAAGAGGTATATCACATAACCTATGTGGGGTCCATTGCTCTCCTGCAAACTCCTATGAAGAACCACAGACTTTGGTTCTAACTCATGGAGGCAAAGTGTGTCCTTGGCTTTGTCATGAAGGGGTACCTGTAACTCTAGTGCATGCTTTGAAGTTAACGAGAAGAATGACCTCCACAAGATTGGAGTAGTGGGAGATGTTTGCATAAAGATTGAGGAAAGGGTTCCCCTTGGGCTCCCTATGTAGTGCAAAGTGTGATGAGGGTGGGGGAATTAGTACATTTCAATGGGGCTATCCCTGAGAAGCGGGTTGTCATGATGGAATTAGACCCACAAACATTTGGCATGCTCATTTGATGACACCATAATAGCCTTGCTATGGATGGAGTGGATAAGACATGCCACTCCCTTGGACCCTCGAATACTGTCAAATCTAGTCTCTGTAAACATGACCATGCCTAGTGGTACCTATGTGTTGGGGGTGGTATTTACATGGGGTTAGTTTGCATCTATGTGAGGAAAAGGAGATTGTGGGACTCGACCACATCATGAAATGTACCTGGTGAATACCAAACTGTATTATTACAATTCCAACAACCAATGGAGATGATGGGTCAACTCCCCTTGACATACCCTCCACCTGAATAAGACTTTCATTTGGCCAAAGGGCAAGAGTATCTTAGAGGGGTCGAATCACAAATTACAACCTTAAAATCACGAATAATTGCCTACTTCTCTCCTTTCTGCATAGCTGTGACTTGATCCCTAGATAACATGAGTTTTGCTTTTTGGTATTTTGTGAGGTCATATCGAGAAAGATCCTTTGTGTGGGTGGGAGAGAAGTCAGTCCTTTCTTAGCCTGAAGGGCTTTGAGTGTTCGAAAACGAAGGAAGAGCGTGGAGTTGGGGCTTGATGGGGCCATGAGAGAGGGGAGCCGATGAACTCTCAGACTCCAGAGTAAACTCTAAGGTTCAGTGGAGGCATTCCTTGCTTAGTCTTTCTTGTACTACCCCTTAACCATGGTGAGTGGGGGAGGTTGTTCCCTTTCTCAGACCACCTCAACCCAATAATTGAGGGTTTGCTGCGGCATTTTTGCCTTCTGTCTAAAACTGGCTTATGATCTCATCTTTTCTTATAAAGTTTTAATGGTCGAAATTTATTTTTTGAGTGTGGGGGAGTCCTTAATTGGTTTGTGTAAGTTTTCTTATGTTTTGATTTAAAAAACCAACTAGTTGAGGTCAATTACTTTTGCATGATGTTGTTTGTTAGTTTTCATTCTTAAGAAATTCCACTCTCTGCAGCAAATTCAGGACCTGTTAAGTCCATATGAAAAGTCTCGCTCCATGGAAATGATAGTGGGGTTATGGTTTGTTCTTGGTTGTTAGCACAATTATAGAGGGTTCAATTGTTCTCTAGTAGTGATGGTGGTGGGAATTCCTCCATTTCCTCCCTAGCTCAACTTGGAACCAAAAATGATCGTGACATCTTACTCTGCTAACCTTTAGATCTGTCTGTGGCTCCTCAGTATGCAACCCTCATTCTTTTTACGACCCCTGATTGGACCAATGAGAGTTCTAGACCACAACCACGACAACTCTGCACCTAGACTATGACCACTCTGATAATGAACTTCTAGATCTCCTCATACTATTGCTATTGCTGTTGTAAAATGTAACTAGGTTCAATCTTCATAATGACATGTAATTATGATCTTTGTAAATGATGAAATAAGGAGAATACAAATTATTTTTGTAATGCCTTGCTTCATGGGTTTCATGAGCAAGAGTTTTTATTCTAAATGGCTCCCATTGATAGCTTTAGGATTTGTCAAAGGGTCAATGCCATTCTAGTCTATAGGATAGTCGAATAGCCCTCCAAAAGACAAGCAGGGTTCTCCTCCTCATGTCAGCTTCTAGAAGGAACAACTAACTCAAGTCGGCTCACAAATAAAAGACACATCCATTCGTTGAATACATAGCAGCTTATTTATGGGACAGACTACTATAAATACGTGGCTAGGATCTCTGCATTTACACAGTTCACAAGTTCGATTTCCTCTGAGGTTTTTAGACATTTTCTCTGTGATTTTCGGGTGACAGTGATAGAGGCAAGGTCGGATCTCGGGTGGTCTAATGAAGGATTGCAGTTCAGATACTTTAGGAGTTTGTATGTCTCTATGGACAGTGGTAGAATGAAGCTTGGATATGTCCCTCTTTGATTTCGGGTAGACATGAATAGTAAGAAGTTTGGATCATCATTGAGATCCGGATGAATGTTTTGGAGAAGTTTCGGTACCTTAAACAGAGAAACACAATTCAGAGAGGAGGCTACAGTAAGGTGTGAAGTCTAGGAGCTATGTAATTCGGATGAAAATGAATGCGTGACAAGTTTGCAATATACACAATGATGAAATAGTGCCACAATCTCAGTGGAATCTCAATAAGGGTATTGATGCTATATCTGTGCCATTATAGAAGAAAGATCTCAGTAATATGACAACATGGAGGTCTTATAGGTCGAAGTAGAAGAGAAGTCAAGAAGAATGGTGACTGTTAAGAGAATGTGTGTCTTGGTCTTGGAGTGGCTAATAGGTCAACGGTCTTGGTCTTGGTATTCGTCAATTGGAATCTCTATAAGAAGAATTTGTGCGGGTTTTCCTCTCAAAGAGTGAGAGGTGTTGTCACACAAAGTGTTTAGGCACCGCGACAATGCTTAGAGTAAGGGCTGTCACTCTAATCCTTACTCACTCCATTTAGACTCTCTCCTAAACAAGCCAAGGGGGGTAGTCCCTAAGGTGAATGAATGAGAAAAGGCTCTAGGAGACTTAAAGATGGACAACTTGACGAATGTAAATGAGTCTTGATTAACTTAAATGAATAGATTAAACACTAATGTACCAAGACACGACCACAAGATGGAAATGATTATAGACCAGTGCCTTTATGTTCAATTAACCGTAGATTAATTAAAAACAAGTTATCCAGAACAATTTTCCAATATGTGATGAATAGTGACAATCATGAATGATCAATGTAAACGCCCAAAACTGCAATATGGAAGAGATTCTAGATTTAAAATAATTTTCATTAATGACCTTGATCTAGAAATTCCTTCTATCGCCAATATAATTTTTTGAAACATTAATCGCACTTGACAATAGAGAAATATTACCACATAATGACACCAAGGAAATTTATGTAATCAATTCAATTGTTCCTTAGGAAATTAATTAAATGTGGTAAATGAAGAAATCAAAATCCTTTAATATGACAAAGTAAATCAAAAGGGTTAATAAATTGAAATTTTAATGGGCCATAGGCCACATTAAAATTTTTAATGTGAAAGCGCAAATCCTCTTTTAATTTAATTCCTTAGTCACCAAAATTTAATTTTTTTTAGAAGAATTTTTAAAATTTTGAATTTTTTTTCTTTTTTTTTTTAGATTTTTAATTTTGTTTTTTTTTTATTTTTAGAAATTATTATTATTATTTTTTTTATTTTTAGATTTTTTTTTTTAATATTTCTCAATGCAAATAAATAAAATCAAATAAAAAATCAAATCGAAAATAAAAGGGAAATAAAAAAATCAAAATAAAAAAATTCATAAATAAAAAAAATGAAATAAAAAAACAAATCAAAATGAATACAAAATCGAATTCTAAAAAATGAATCGAATTAAAGGAAAGAATAAAAATCAAACCTAAATCTAGACTAAATTATAACAATAAAAATAAAAAGGATAATCGAATGTGCTAACCCTAACCAACACACAATCGAATAAAATAAAAAAATAAAATGTAAAGGTTTGATTGTTTGTGCATACAGGTTGTCGAAAGACGGAGGAGGGAGTTGCAACGATGGGGGAGAAGCTGCGGATAGTGAGAATGGAGCAGCGGGCTAAGATAAGTGAGGAAGTGTGGGCTTGTTTGTGTTTGTAGGTTGGATAGGTGGTGTAGAGGGGAGCAGGGACGACAACTCGACGGATTGCAGAGTTTGATGGACGAGCAACAAGATAATGAGAGGATGCGTAGGGATGTCGACAAGGAGGGGTGAAAGGCTTGCGGTTGCGGGGAGAAGAGTTTTACGCAGATGCAAAAAAGAGCTTTAGACAAGCAGCGTTTGAGGGACGACTGTGGAGATAGATGCAGATTTGAGGGCTGGTAGCAGCAAAGAAGAAGATATTTATCAATGAAAACCCTCGTTAAATCGTTTCCAGATTTAAAAAAATTTAAATCCCTTGGACTGCAAAATACTAGATAAATTTCCTGCCAGATGATGTTGATGAACCCTAGAGATCCAGATCTTACCCTCCAGGGCCTAGATTTGGACTCTATATAGATTTCTTCCTCAGATCTGTAGTTGCACGATGACAAGAAAACACCCAAACGATATATACAATGATAAAACTAAAACCCAGAAAAACCCAAGTCAAAAAATCAAAAAATAATTTACAGATCTATGTACAATAATGACAGATTTATCAGATCTGAGGAGTGTGAGTTTAACTCCGCTCTCAAATTGATAATCTAAGGCTCTCAACAACCAAATTTATCAGTTTCGTACATAAAAAATGATTTTTTTTTTTTTTTAAAGATTTTAAAGGAGGTGCTTAGCTCGAAACCCCTCATGCATCACTAGTAAAATTCTTATGATAAGCCTGAGATTAAATTCAGCTGGGTTCTTCAGAAAACACGGATCGAGAGTTGGCTGGTCCAACTAAAAACTTCCCCGAACTCCCGATGATCTAAAAATCAAGATTTTCCTGCAAAACTCAATCCAACCATCAAAATAGAGCGAGAAAATGATAATAAAATTTAGATAAATAGAGATACCTGCTATTACATTCAAAATTTAAATTATCACAATCACTCTTCAGACGCTATCATCAATGGCTAAAAAAATTTATGCATGAAAAACGACACATCTTACAGTGTTTCCATGAAAAGTAACACCGACGAAGATTAATCCCAAAGTCTTTCATTATTATTAAAAAAAAAAAATTACACGAGTTTTTTGTTTAGCACGCAACTCAAAGGTTGGATCAATCATCTGACAAATGACCTCCTTTTTAAAGATAAATCCTCTAACGGCTAGTTCGAGGGATCTTCGTCAAAGCAATCTTGACCGTTGATGAGGATTAAAATTTCTTTTAATTTCATCCGTCGAAATATTTTTTTTTTTTGTAAGCTGGGGCGGGACTCTCTGATTTACATGTCCATTAAGTACCCCTCAACGGGGGAAGGGTAGCCCAAGATTTGAACCCAAGACTTCCGGTTCGGTGAGACTTCATTTCCACGGCCCTTGCCGCTTGAGCTACCCCATGTGGACCTCATCCGTCGAAATATTTAAATATTTGGGGAAATTTGAATTTTTCAATTAAATACATTTTAATTAATTCAAAAATTAATTTTTTCAATTAATTTCCTCAAAATTTCGATTTTGACTTAACCCCAGTGATCAAAGGTTTAAAATTGATCAAAATAATTAATTTACCTTAGTCTCGGTACCTTTTAAATTTTGATTTTTAAGGATCGACGAAATTTTCCTTTGGAGAATTGAAATTTACCGAGGACCTAAAATTAATTAAATTTTTGGCTTAGGATTTTAATTAATTTTTAGCCAGAAAATTTAATTAATTAACCTATGAGGGGATAAATTATTTTTCCAACACTCAAGACACTTTACATCATGATTTTCATATTTTTTACATCTCAAGGGGGAAAACCCATTTGTAAAAGATCCTCACAGACTATCCATTTCTATGACACAAATATAATCCAGCAGACCAAACAATTTGTAATAAAATAACCTAACCAAATCGTTAGTATTATTCCCAAATCACTTTTACATAGACTCGATCTAGAACACTAGGACTCGCCTAAGATCTCAGTGACAAAATACATTCCGGCCTTGGGCTAACATTGAAGGAAAACTCTACCGACCATCCGAGAATGGATCGATGAGACAAAAAACTTCCCGGAATGTAGATCGTCACCATAAAAGTAGGTTTACCTAGGCAATTACATACACGACACGTATTTGCTGAGATTATATACATCATATACATGCAGAATGGGTTTACATTATTACATAATGATCAGGCTGATGTTGATAGTTGTATGGCACAAACACATTGATTGGGCGCTATCCCGTTTGCGAAAAAAGGGGGTGTACTGCTATGGGTCATTGACACATAGTGGTCAACAAGAGGTTTTGGCCCTGACTTATAACCTACATGATGTGTCTCTTATGTATTTATGTTCATGCATTGGTTATTATTTGATGAAGACACTAATAATCTAACGTGAAGAAGATCCTAATCTAATCAAGTAAAAAGCATTCATAAGCAGTCACCATAGAAGAGAAATCAACTAATTCTAATTCCCTAGATTTCTGAACATGGTATTAGAGCTAAGTTGCTGAAGTCAAAGGAAGGGCATCTAATCAAAGAGACATTCAAACACTGAGTTTCAAGAAGGGCATCAAAGCAAGTTGAAGCTTATCAAAGCAAAAGATCAAGATCTACATTGAAGAGTCAAACCCTGGATCGAAGAAGCAGTCTACAACAACATGAATTTTTTTCTATAAGCATCATCAGAAGGCCACAAAGACCCTCATCAAGTTGTCTACAAGGCAAGATAGCTTGAAGGACTTTAAAGATGAAGATCACATCATCTTGGACAAAGTCGAAACCCTAGAAGTAGTTTTGATCTATACTACAAGAGAAGTCGAAATATCTTGAAGACTAAAAGGCATTGTCGTCATCTTAAGGTTATAAAGCAAGCAAGGACCCTCTCCTTGTCCTTGAAGAAGTTCATCCGAGGAAGCAACAAATCATCCTCATCAAAAGGAGCAACCTTCTCTATTGAAAAAAGGCCTTTTCATCCGGAAGAAGATCATCCAAGAGGGAGCACTAATACATCTTCTTCAACCATCATCAAAGTAATCAAGATGAAGATTTCATCTTCACTTGTCAAGTAAGTATCTTTCATTCTTTAATCAATTTGGTAAAATGACTTCGTGTTTGCAAGGAGATCTTTAAGTTGGATGGATTAGCGAAATTCCTTGCATGAAAAAGGAGGATATATATAGTCCTCGAAGAAAGTGAAGTCATTGAACATATCAATGGAAAGGTCTCCTCTGAATTCATGGAAAGGGATTCTTATGAAAGGTCCCCTCATCTAGCAATATTGGAGACATCAAAGAAATGTATATATAAACTCGTGAGAATATTCTCTAAAGATGCAGTAAAGAAGGTCACATGACTTAGATTTGATCTACACAAAATTGAAGGTATCAAAGAATGAAGGGATATCTTCATAAGATCTCAACTACGAGATCTGGGGGAGATGATAAGAAGATAATCATCATTTATCTATAATGCACTAGCTGATGAACAAGGTAATAGATATCCATGAGGATAAGAAAGTTACCTCATTCAACAACTTGTGACTTCTATGCAAGATAGAAGAAGACAAGTTGAGGGCAAAAGTGTTGAAAGTTAAGGACTCAAACATTTGATGGAAGGAAAGGAAATTTGGAAAATTCTGGTCCACAGAAAAGAAAGAAGAGCATAACTGAGATTTAATGCTATGGATGCAAAGACTAAGGACATTATAGAAAAGTTTGTCGTAAAGGGACAATATTAGAAGAAGAGAAGAAGTCCATATCACCGAAGAAGTGGAGGAAGATGAAAAGAAGAAGTCCAAGAAAAGAGGAAGTAAGAGATCTCTACTAGGTCTAAGATAGTCTTCCTCTCAAAGGGGTTGACATAGCTTTTAAATCTTATGTTATGGGATATGGCTATAATAAATAATAAGATGCATCGTGGCATCATGGAAGCATTAGAAACAAGAGCTCGTGACATCATCATAGGAAACATGAAGATGTCTGATAGTCAACTTTGAAGGATAATAGCTCTTGGTGACCTCATTGAAAGATCAAAGGAAGAAGTCATCTAGGACGAGTCTCATCATACATCAGTTTAAAAGGGAAACATCTGCTGAATAAGGATATGTGAGATAGAATCATCATTGGAGGATTCACCGATCTAGAGAGGAAGCAAGTGTTTCATCAGGAACTTCAACTTGTGGAGTTCATGGGATGATGGTATGATGACATAAGAGATGAAGCAGATCAAGGGTTGAAGATCTTTTCAATCAAGGAAGTTGCTGAAAGAAGCCTCGATGACCTAAAGGTAAATAAGGTATGTATGCTTGTATTTAATATTATAAAGTCATGTCGTGTGGTTCCAGGTAACAAGGATCACTACATCTATTTTGAGAAGCATGATCAAAGGAAAGGAATCTCCTCCTATGAAAGAATGTCGGAAGGCATGAGCCACACTAGATGAAATCAACATAATATGTCCTCATATGAGGTATGAGGTGGTTGACTACGATTGAGGAACTTTGATTGGAAGCCCCTGGGAATGAAGTGTGTGAAAAGATAGGAAGAGATTGTGATAATATGCAATGAAGGTAGAAGGCATTCAACATCTGAAGTCCAAGAAGATTTGACTAGAAGATCTCTCGAAAGGATATGAAGATTTGGATGGAAGTCGGAAAAATATAGAGCCCCTTGAAAATGAATATTTGTGGGAGATGTGTCAATCTGCACGCAGGAAGATGTCATGGTGAAAGATCATCACAAAGGTAAATCTGATTTGAAGCGTTCATTGATTATTTTTGAACTAACATCTGGTTGGGCTTATGTAGGATTGTTAAAGGGAAGATCTGTGAATGACCTCCAAGCAGACCGTATAGAAGGATGTAATGTCTCTCCGAGAATATGGCATGAAAGCAGAATGACATAAAACAAAGCCAGATGGAAAATCTGATGGATCACTTTCTGATGAGTTGAAGACATGACTAACTCATGAATAAAGTGATGGATGATCTGTGCCCTATATAGAAGTTCCCAAATATGAAGACTCCTTGACGAAAAAGAAATTTATGACATCGAAGAATGGAGCTCTTCATGCAGCTGATTGTTTTAGGATCTCCACATGAAGAGCTGCAATATGTCCTTGGTTAAGAGGGAGCCTGAGAAGTTTCTTACATGCAAGAAATTTGGAAATTCCTAAGATGGAAGCTTAGGTACATTCCTTTGTGATAGGAATGAGTACATTCCTTTAATGGAATAAAATCTCATGGTATAAAATTGAGTGATAGACATGTTCTGATCTTCACTTGGGAAGATAGAATGGAGGATTGTGTAATCATTTGGCATTCGATGCTCTTAGGGGATGAGATAGGGCATCCCATTAAAGAGTAGTCATGGAGGACCGATATTCTTTTGGGACTGGGGAGTCCAAGAAAATAGTAGTCCTTATGGAAGATATCCTGAGTGAACCCGGGTGGGGTATGTTCCTAGAGAGACAATGATGAGTATGTCTATAAATCATTGGTCTTGCCATCATTGTGCTCTGATCTTGTGGAGAGATAAAGCTGTTAGTCAAGGCCTTGCTATATAACAATGCTGGTTGGTATGATGCTATACAAATGAGTTACAAATCCGAATTCTTCTTATGAGAAATTCTTCAGATTGAGAATGACCAAGTACCATTATGAATACCTCTCTAGTTAAGAGGGAGTGTTGTAAAATGTAACTAGGTTCGGTCTTCATAATGACATGTAATTATGATCTTTGTAAATGATGAAATAAAGAGAATAAAAATTATTTTTGTAATGCCTTGCTTCATGGGTTTCATGAGCAAGAGTTTTTATTCTAGATGGCTCCCATTGAGAGCTTTAGAATTTGTGAAAGAGTCAATGTCATTCTAGTCTATAGGAGTATCAAATAGCCCTTCAAAAGACAAGCACAATTCTCCTCTTCATGTTAGCTTCTAGAAGGAAAAACTAACTGAATCGGCTCACAAATAAAAGACATCCATTCGTTGAATACATGTCGGCTTATTTATGGGACGAACTACTATAAATGTGTGGTTAGGATCTCTGCATTTACACAGTTCACAAGTTCGATTTCCTCTGAGATTTTTCGGGTGACAGTGACAGAGGCAAGTTCGAATCTTAGGTGGCCTAATGAAGGATTACAGTTCAGATACTTCAAGAGTTTGTATGTCTCTATGGACAGTGGGAGAATGAAGCTCGGATAGATCCCTCTGTGATTTCGGGTAGATAGGGACAGTAAGAAGTTTGGATCATCATTGAGATTCAGATGACTGTTTTGGAGAAGAAGTTTCAGTACCCTAAACAGAGAAACAGTTCGAAGAGGAGGCTACAGTGAAGTGTAAGTCTAGGAGCTATGTAATTCAGATCACAATGAATGAGTGACAAGTTTGTAGTATACACAATGATCCAGGTGGATGTTGGTGGCCACCCACCTATCCCACTTGGACCCCCACAACTGTCTCTTTCAGTTTTTCAGTTTCCGTAATTGTAGCACAATTTACTATTTTTAGCAATTTTTCGGGTCCTGAACTTCTCGAGCCGTTTTGAGGCCCTAAACGACATTTTTTGGGAAAACTGGGAGCAACATAGGTCCATGGATCGATGTTGCTCTTCTCAAAGTTGTAGTTCTCAGATAGATCTTTCTAACGAGATATTGTATGCGTCAAATGGAGATCGTATGCCAAAGTTACGAGCTCGGGAAGTTGATGTACCAATTTTCCCAAACAGGGCCCACAGTTTGGCGTTTCATCTTCTAGGGTTAGGTTTTTGGATGTTTAGGGTTTTCCCTTGTTTCTCAACAATAAATAGGCCTTCGAGCCTCATTGAAACACAGTTCAGAGGCATGTAGCCACCACATCTCTTCTCAGAGATAAGCTACCATCGCCCTAGCCGGTTTATTTCCATTTTTGTTTGTAAGCATATTTCAGTATTTTACATTAATGAAATGAAGTATTATTTCTGCTGCATATCTGTCTTTATGGTTATCTCTGTATTTTATTGCGTTCCTATTTAAATCTAGATCAGTGGTATCAGAGCGGTTTGCTTTTTCTCTGTTTTTCTTTGCATGTTCTCAATGAGGTCGGGATATAAGGAGTTAGGGCTTGAACTAGTCGAACCTTTGCAAGACCAGCCTTGTAAATCCCGATGGCCTCCCATGGTAGATGAAAAGAAAGACGAGGGGGCAGGAGATCCTATCAAAATCTTGCTTGAAGAAGCCCTCGAGCAGCAAAGGAACGCGATGATGGATAGCTTTGCGTAGATCCTTCAACGGCTACCCAGAGGCGATGCATCGGCTTCCAACAGCTACTCTGGAAACGCCACGCCGTTTAAGGTACAAGTTAATTTTGAAATCCCCATCTTCGAGGGTCAAATAGACATAGATGCTGTAGATAAATGGTTAAATTTGCTACATGGGTATTTTTCTATTCATGAATTTTCGAGTCGGGAAAAGATTGTTTTCGCTCTTCTCAAAGCAGCCCCCCATGTCAAAGACTGGTGGGAAACCTATTGCGAGTAGAAGGATGAAAGTACGGGCTCACTATTTTCAGCCGCACCCACTTGGGATTCATTCCGGGATGCCGTCAAGGAGCAGTACTACCCTGTCAAAAGCTATGAGGACAAATACATCAAATGGACCACACTGCAGCAGGAAAGGGACCAAGATGTGTCGAAGTTCACAAACATTTTTCATACCCTTCGCACACAGTCGGGTATCAAGGACTCTCCGCTGCATTTGGTACTCAAATACCGCGGCTGCCTACGCAGATACATCCAGGAAGAGATGGAGTTCCTCAACATCTCCTCTCTCGGCACGATGTACCGATACTCTGTCAAAATCAAGCAAAAGTTCAAACAGAAGAAGAGAGACTTTGGATCTGCGAATTCGAAGACCAAAGGACAAAGCTAAGGCGGGTGACCCAAGACAGTCCGTTGAAGCCGCAAGAAAAGAACAACACCACAAAGTCAAAGAAGGACACAGGAAAGTGGTGTGAGTTCCACAAGAGCCCCACTCACAACACAAGTGAGTGTTGGACCAAACAGTTGCTGGTGGGCGAGTTGAAGGCTTCCGAATCAGCCGACCCTGAGTCAGAACCTGACAAGGGGAATGACAAAGGGAAGCAGATCATTGATGCGGAGCCCAGTGCCACTGTTGCCACCGCCAAGATCCAGAAGAATGAGCCCAAAGATCCAGAGGAGGAGGAGTGACTTTTCCACTCACAAATGTGGGTGAAGGGTTCGCCGCTGCAATTCATTGTTGACAGTGGGAGCCAAAAGAACCTCATTTCAGCAGAGGTCGTGAAGCAGTTGGGCCTATTGACTACACCATACCCACAGCCGTACAATATCGGTGGCTTCACGAAGGACGAGATGTCAAAGTTCGCCAGCAGTGCCACCTTCCCTACATCATCAAGCCCTTCATAGACGAGGTATTGTGTGATGTTACACCTTTGGATGTTTGTGATGTATTATTAGGCTAGCCATACTTGTGGACGCGACATGCTGTGTATGAGTCAAGGCCTCATGCTGTCATTATTTCTTTGTGTGATTCATTATACAGGATACCGGAGGTAGCCCCACTTACCACCACCTCATTGATCACTGCTAAGAAAGGCAGCAAGCTCATCTCCCAGACTAGGAAATTCATCTGTCTGGTTCACTCACAAAGAAAGGGGAAGATTGTCACCACATCCATGACCCCCGCAAAGGGTTCCTCCATGCAGCAGTAGTAGCAGCAAAGGGATACGGTCATGACAGAACACAGGAACAACTCCTCCTCACCCATAGGGGTACCACACAAGCTTCAGGTGGGCAACAAAGTCTGGTTGCATGTGTAGTAAGAACGCCTTACAAGAGCCCATCAGAAGCTCTGACCACGCTGACATGGTCCTTACACCATTACCAAGGCTGTGGGAAATAATGCTTTGGAGCACAATGTTCCTCCATTCCTTCGCTTGCACCGAGTGTTCAATGTGGATCGTCGCCGACCATGCTTCCCACCATTACTGGACACATCAGAGATTGCAGAACAACTCACTAGAGACCTAACTCAGCAGAAGCTTTCTCATCTCAGGGAGGAACTCAATGCAATGGGGACCATTGCTTCCTAAGGGGGGAGGAATTATCCAGGTGGATGTTGGTGGCCACCCACCTATCCCACTTGGACCCCCACAACTGTCTCTTTCAGTTTTTCAGTTTTCGTAATTGTAGCACAATTTACTATTTTTAGCAGTTTCCCACTTGGACCCCCACAACTGTCTCTTTCAGTTTTTCAGTTTTCGTAATTGTAGCACAATTTACTATTTTTAGCAGTTTTTCAGGTCCTGAACTTCCGGAGCCGTTTTGAGGCCCGAAACAACGTTTTTTGGGAAAACTGGGACCATGGACTGATGTTGCTCTTCCCAAAGTTGTAGTTCTCGGATAGATTTTTCTAACGAGATATTGTACGCGTCAAACGAAGATCTTATGCCAAAGTTATGACCCTGGGAAGTTGATGTACCAATTTACCCAAACGGGGCCCACAGTTTGGTGTTTCATCTTCTAGGGTTAGGTTTTTAGATGTTTAGGGTTTTCCCATGTTTCTCAACAATAAACAAGCCTTCGAGCCTCATTGAAACACAATTCAGAGGCATGTAGCTGCCACATCTCTTCTCAGAGATAAGCTACCATCGCCCTAACTGGTTTATTTCCATTTCTGTTTGTAAGCATATTTTAGTATTTTACATTAATGAAATGAAATATTATTTCCACTGCATATCTGTCTTTATGGTTATCTCTTTATTTTATTGCGTTCTTGTTTAAATCCGGATCACACAATGATGAAATAGTGCTACAATCTCGGTGCAATCTCAGTAAGGGTATTGATGCTATATTTGTGCCATCATAGAAGAAAGATCTTGGTAATATGACAACGTGGAGGTCTTACAGGTCAAAGTAGAAGAGGAGTCAAGAAGAATGGTGACTGTTAAGAGAACGTGTCTCGGTCTTGGAGTGGCTAATAGGTCAAGGGTCTTGGTCTTGGTATTCGTCAATTGGAATCTCTATAAGAAGAATTTGTGCGGGTTTTCCTCTCAAAGAGTGAGAGGTTTTGGCTTTGGCTTATAGCCTACATGATGTGTCTCTTGTGTATTTATATTCATGCATTGGTTAATGTTTGATGAATATGAACACTAATAATGTAATGTGAAGAAGATCCTAATCTAATAAAGTAAAATGCATTCACAAGCAGTCACCATAGAAGAGAAATCAACTAATTCTAATGCCCTAGATTTCTCAACAACCACCACCTACAAACATTCACACTGTCTTTGTTGTGTCTGATTGTACACTCTCTCACTGCTACTTTGCAAGATCCAACAGAAACCCAATCCTACTGTTACACCTCTATTGCGACCATGACCATAACCACAACAGGTCTGAACTTGACCACAACTGCTCTATACCTCGATTGCGACTGCACTTGTGACCATGACTAATCCAATAGAAACCAATTGATGACCACGACGTGAGTTTACCTCCCATTTGATTGCACACCCTCTTGTGGTGATTTTGCGAGATCCAATAGAAACCCAATCTCTTTGCCACTCCTTGACCATGATCACAACTGTGACCACAATGGGACTTATATGCATTTATTTCTCATTACCCTATCCTTGACAATGTCGTTCTTTGGTTGACTTTAAGATCAACACTAAAGCTTAATAGATGTTGCCTCATGGTAAACCTAAGGATGCTATTTGCTTCTAGGAGGTAGATTAAGGCACCATGGGCCTCCATAGGGCTTTAAATGATGTTCTTGGGCTCTGTACAACATATTTGAGGTTACTTTAGCTTGTCAAGTTTCATGATTTGTTGCTTATAAATGGTCTTCTGTGCTACTTTGTGTTGATTTTTCAAGTGCAATACATACAAGCACTAATTTTTGAGAGCTGATAATTACTTCTAATGATGTAGATATTCTTTTGGCACTTCCAGTTTATCATAAGCAATTACTCTTTAGAAATTGATTTGTGGATGTTTCTAGATGTCTCTTGGAAGTTATAAAAAGACTCGCTTCATTCCCTCATCGCACAAAATTGAGCACGTCATTTCACTTGGAAAGGGGCAATTTTAGAAAGGAGAAGAGAGGGAGAGAGCTATGGTTTCAACTAGGGCGATTTTAATAGTGAGCAATGGAGATTTCAATAGGAAGCAAAAGAGATTTCATAAGCAAATTAAGAGTGGGGAGTTTCTGGCTATGACATTCTTGGTTTTTTGGGGCAGCTACAACCATCTTTCTCTGGTGTTTTATGGCCTTTTGGGGTAGCTTCAACTACAATAAATCAATTTTGGTAAGAAACATTCATTTTCTTAGTTTTTTCCCACTATATCTTTTATTTTTTGAGGGTTTATGCCTACAAAAATGTTAGAAACGTTTTTTCTTTACGAATTTGGTTTTTAACTTTTTATTTTTATTTTTTATAGCAATAGCTTCCAACCAAGGTGCAAGTTCAGCCCCCAAGTCCAACTAGAGGGCTGACTATTATCCTCTTTGGAGGCATGTTCAAAAGATTGAAACATGTGCAGGTGGTGGTTCATGGGAATGGCGATGTAATCTTTGCAATAATTTGTATAAGGGCTCCTACCCAAGAGTGAAGGCACATTTTTTACATCGAGGAGAATAGGGGATTGTAGGTCGCCCAAAAACAACAAACCTATTAGTGAGGAGGACATATCAAAGAGAGCAAGGTGAGGCTGATCGACTTAAAAGAAGGCATGAAGAGCTTGCTAATGCTACTTCTCAAGCTCCAAACACTGAGCCAAGGTTTGTGGTTGAAGCAAGGAAGAGGAAAGCGGCTCAATGACAACAACTACCACCATTCAAAAATACCAGAGGGGCATTTGCTTCAGTTCAAGAGTGCAAAATTGCTAAATTGGTGAATGTGCAAGCGAGAGAAGAAGCTAATTCTAGAGTGGCTAGGTGCATCTATGCATGTGGTGTCCCATTCAATGTTGTTCGATCTCCTTACTGGCAAGATGTGATAAGGGGAAGTTAACAAAGCTCCCACAGGGTACAAGGGGCCCAACTATGAAAAAGTCAAAACTTAACTTCTAAAAAATGAGGAGCTTGTGGATGATATCTTATCACCGTTTCGTTCTTCCTGGAGTAGCTCTGCCGTTAGCATAGTCTCAGGTGGATAGATGGATACAAGGCATAGGCCATTGATAAATGTCAGCGCCACTTCACCAAAAGGAGCAATGTTTTTAAAGCTGGAAGATTGTTTAGGAGAGGTAAAAAATGCACAGTTCATTGCTGATATTTTAATAAAATCTATTGAACAAGTAGGGCCTAACAGGGTGGTGCAAGTTATCATGGATAATGCACCAGTTTGCAAAGTTGTAGGCTTAATTATTGAGGGGATGTATGACCACATCTTTTGGACACCCTGCATTGTCCATAATCTGAATCTGATCTTAGAGAAGATTGACAATAAAGTTTCGTGGATAAAGGAAATCATAGGGAAGCAAGGGAGATTGTTAAATTCATCACCAACCACCACCAATCTCAAGCAATATTTCGAGAGTACTCCAAATTGGAGTTGTTGAAAGTTGTTGAGACAAGATATGCCTCAAACTTCCTAATGTTGCGCTATCTTGTTGAGGTTAAGCAACCATTAGTTTCTATGGCGGTGAGTCAACTTTGGCTTGAGTGGAGACAGACAGATTCAAAGTAGGGATATATGGTGCGTAGATTGTGCCTTGATGAGGAGTAGTGGAGAAAGATAGATTTCTTGCTAAAGTTCAGAACCTTGCATTTGAGCTTCTTCGGAATGCTGACACAGACCACCCTTTCTTAGGAGAGGTATATGATGGCATGGATGCCATGGTTGAGAAAACTATGGAAATCATTTCACAAGAGTCTCCACAACTTTTATTTATTGATGCTCATTTTGCTAATTTAGTCAAGAAAATCATTGTTGATAGGTGGAACAATTTCAAAATTCCATTGCACACTTTAGCACATGCCTTGAACCTGAGATTTTATGATGAAGAGCTTATTGCTCAAAGTAATGGGAAGAGGAAGACACTCCATAAGGATAGATAGGTGGTTAATGGGGTGAAAAAAGCCCTTATGAGAATGTTTCTAGCTCATCTACACAGGGAGGTGAAGGAGGAATTTGGCAATTTTGCTGTAGGATTAGATGATTATTTAGATATAGCAGCTTTGGAGGAAAGAAACACCATGAGTTCAGTTAAGTGGTGGATTTATCATGGAGAAAATGGTGTACATTTGTAAAACCTTTCCATTCGTGTTCTTCCACAAAAGGTAGAGGATCTTGTTTATGTGCACTCCAACTTTGCCTTGCATCTCATAGGGGTCCAAAATGTAGCAATGGTCCTTCTAAATAATGGGATGTGGATACAGAAACTCCTGATTTGGAGCTCTTTTTTGCTGCCCTGAATATTGAGGACCGGGAGCCTAGAAGTGGAATTGGCCCATCATCTTATTCCGCTCCACCATCCACTGTTGAGCATGCTTCTTCTTCTATTTTTGTCGAGGATTATGATGATGAGGATGAAGACTATTAGTCTTTATTGTTTACCAGATTGAGCTCATGTTTTATTTCTATATATTATCATTGTCCACAATTTGATACTTGATGTAGCATTGTACTTTGTAGCCTCATATATAAATAATAAGGCCATGTTCTTCTATTTTGGATATATATTTATTAGCCTTGTTTATCGAGGCTGCTTTTGGATATTACTACTTTCATTATGTGATCATTCATGAGTAAATGTAATGTTAGTATGTTTCATCATCATGTATAATTAATAGGCTTATAGTTTATGCAATGACATTGGACAATGTAATCATGATGTAATAATGTATCATTTATGATCGGACATAACATTTCTTAAATGTCCTAACATATAATATATATATATATATATATATTTGCATATTTAAGAAATATAATGTGCAATCATAAATAATTTATATATGCATTTCCTATTTCCAAAATTGGGGGGGGGGGGAGCAGGGTCACATTTCGTACCCTTACCCATTTCCCCGTATCTTGCAACTTAGTTGTTATGTGTGAGATCAGATTGTGTTTGAAGCAGGAGGTCGAGTGCCTTATATATAAACTTTTGGATGGTTGAATGGGTGTCTCTTCAAGGAGGGCTGACTTGACAAGTTTGGAGCGAAAAATTCAAAATTTGTTCTTTTGAAACTGACATGAAGAACACATCTTATATTAATCATTACATATATTTCAAGGGCTAAAATATTAATTATGAAGACCGACCATAGCTACAAAATTCAACACCCCATCTTAGCTAGGGAGGTATTCATAATGACTATCCAAATTTCTCTTGCTGACAAATTTCTCTAAGAAAAGGTTCAAACAATATCATCAACATCAACATCATGTGATTACCATAATCTTGGTCAACAACTTTGACCTACGGTAAAATCTACAACATCAATTGGGTACCATAATTCTGGTCGGTACCTCTGACTTATGGTGCATCATCACCATAATCTTGGTTGGTAGTCCTGACACATGGTACATCATTAGCATCAACTAGTCACCATAGTTCTGGTCCCTCTAACACATGGTATACAAACTAGTGTTGGTTCACCATTGTTCTGGTCAATATCTTTGACTCATGTTGAATCTCCAAGGGCCTCACTCTTCATTTGTAATTTTGGGCTAGATGCTAAATGTGCTCACTCAACCTATCTAGAGAGTTTGAGCCTGATGCTAGAAGGAACCCACTCAACCGAGTGATTATGGGCCTCTAGGATCATTCTTCCTAACTTTGGTCAACATAATTGACACGAGAAGAATGATTGTCCTATGTTGGACCATTCTCCCTAATCTTGGTCAACATACTTAACCTAGGGAGAATGTATGTCCTTGATGCTATCACTGAGGGAGGCATTCTCAACAAGTCCAAGCTTGTCCCTGAAGTATACAAACTTCGCTCTGGAGAGAGGCTTTGTGAGAATATCAACTATCTTCTCATCAGTAAAGATGTACTGGAGCTTCACTGCTCCCTTACCCGATCTTGATATGCTTCGACTTGTCATGGAAAACTGGATTATCTGAAAGTGTCACGCAACTTTGATTGTCACAATATATCACGGTTAGTTCCAACACTTGATCATGTATCCTGCGAGTAACTTCTGAGGCCACATTGCTTCACAATTTGCTAAACATGCTACAACATACTCAGCCTCGGCAGTGTTCGGTGCAACAAATATTTGCTTCCTGCTCATCTAAGAAATCATAGCAGAGCCCAAACTGAAGCAACCTCCGGATGTACTCTTCCTATCTTCTGCACTCCCTGTGCAATCTAAATTTGTGTATCCTTGTAGCTGTATATCATCATTTGAAACATATCTCAAACCATAATAAATTGTACCACGTAGATATCTTAATACATGCTTTGCTGCAATCCAATGATCATGTCTTGGTTCCACCTGGAGCTAGCTCAAAGTGTTCACTGCAAAGTAAATGTCCCGCCTGGTATTAACCAAATACATCATAGAACCAATCAACTTCCAACACATGGACGAATCTACCAAATCTGACTCAGTGTCTCTCAGCTTCCTTAGATTAGTCACCATGCGAGTTGCCATAGATTTAAAATCCATCATTCCAAACTTTTGAAGGATCTTGATAAGATACTTTCCTTGACCAAGGAAAATTTCACCAGGCTTTTACCATGCTTCTAGTTCCAAATAGTAATTTAGGAAGCCAAGATCCTTCATATCAAATTCAGAGGCCAATTCCCTCTTACACTAACTAATGAGATGCTCTACACCTCCCAGAAATAAGTCATTAACATACATCAACAAAATTACAGGTTCATTTTTCTCAACCTTGATATATAGGTTTGGATCAACATCACTTTGGGAGAAACCAAGTCTTGTCACATAGCCATCAACTCGAGAATGCCAGGCTCTAGGTGCGTGCTTAAGTTCATACAAGGCTTTCTTCAATATGCAAACGTGAGACTCCTTCCCATGTACCTCAAAACCTTGAGGTTGTTCTATGTACACTTCTTCCTCAATCACACGATTGAGGAAAGCAGTCTTTACATCCATCTGATGTAAATTCCAACCCATAGAAGAAAGCTATAGAAATGATAGATCTAATCGTAGTATACTTGGCAACTGGAGCAAAAGTCTTATCCTAATCCTCTCCCTCTTTTTGAGAGAACCCTTTAGCGACAAATCTCTCTTTTTACTTGTCAATACTTCCATTCGCTGCATGCTTAATCTTGTATATCCATCTGGAGGTCACCACTGACTTTCCTTCAGGGCTTGGTACAATCTCCCATACATCATTCTTCATAATGGATTGATATTCTTCCATCATAGCATCCTTCCAAACTTGCTGGTTAGTTGCCTCCTCATAGTTGGAAGGTTTAGAATCAATGAGATTAGTCATCAGTGCTGCATATCTAGAATACTTTTAGGTCTCTTGCTTTCCTTGAAGGTGCCACTTGGGGTTGCATGTCCTTCTATTTCCTGCAAGGTAGATCTAAGCCAAGCTGGCCTCTTCTTGATTTCAGGAACAACAATTGGATTCATTGGTTCATTAGGCCCTTATGGCTCTTCTTGATGATCTACGAAATGTTTTGTAGAATTTGAAGGACCAGGACCCTCTTCCTTTGGAACTTCATGTTTTTCATCATCATCAGAGTCCATGGGAGCTTCTTTGGACTTCTAGCAGGCAATATTCTCACAAAGGTAACGTCCCTACTGACTTCAATGTGTCGCTCTCTTGGAACATAAATTCTATAGGCCTTTGATGACTCACCATATCCAACAAATATTCCTTTCTTTTCTGAAGGCTTTAGTTTCTTCCTCTTATCCTTGGGTACATGTATGTAAACTGAACAACCAAAGATTCTCAAATGTCCAACCTTTGGTTTCTGTCCGGTGAACGCTTCTTCAAGAGTCTCATCTTCCAAGATTCGATGAGGACTACTATTTTGAATATAAACTACTGTCATGGATGCTTCTCCCATAAGAACATGGGCAAGTCTTGATCATGCATCATTGCCTTTACATATTCTTCAATGGACCTGTTCTTTCTTTCAATAACTCCCTTTTGTTGTGGATTGTAAGGGACTATCAACTCCCTCTTAATGCTAACTTCTTTACAGAAGGAAATGAGTTCCTTGGAAGTGTATTCTCCTCTATTATCTGATCTCAGAATCTTGATTTTCTTTCCGATCAAGTTCTCTACTTTAGCCTTGAATTCTAGAAATTTGCTGAAGACTTCATCCTTGGTCTTCATGAAGTAAATCCATGTCTTGTGAGAGAAGTCGTCAATAAAAGTTACATAGTATAGAGAGCCTCCTAGATTTTTCACTGACATTGGACTACACACATCAGAATGAACTAAGTCCAAAATTTCCTTGGACCTACTATCACTGCCTGGGAAAGACTCCTTGACATTCTTCCCAAAGCGCTCAACCTTTACATACTCCTTCATACTCCATTTGCAATTCTGGAACACCTGAAAACATCTAATTTAAAGTTGGCAAAGCTTTGTAATGAAAGTGAGCATATCTTCTATGCCATGGTTCACATGGATTGATATCATTATGCTATAATGCTTGAGCTGGTTGTTTCAAGAGTTTATACAACCTTCCTTCACGAACTCCGATTACTCTAGCAGAGTCTATACTTGAGCCCTTGGGCCATACAAGGACTTGACCATCAACAAATGCTACCCTAGATCCCTTACCTTCCAAACATGAAATAGGAACCAAATTCTTTTTCAAATTTGGTACAAATAGTATGTTGCTAAGATGAACGTTTTCACCTTATTCCAACTCAGTGGATGTTGACTTAACGCCTTTGATTGCATAACTGTTGTTATCTCCAAGCTCTATGTTTTGTGATGATCTCTTTTCCACTAGATTTGAAAGATTGTCACACTCTCCTATCATATGTCTTAAGGCACCACTATTTACCAACCACATGTCATTGCTATCTACAATAGAATTTGTAAGAGCATAGAATAAATCTTTGTCACTTGGATTTTCATTCTTGGATTTCTTTGGATGTTCATCAATGTCTTCTGTGGTAGCATGTTGCTTTCGCTTTCTCTTTCTACCATTCGATCTTTTAGGACACTGGCTTCTATAATGACCAAATTTGTTACAATGATAGCATTGAATCTTTGATATATCTTTCTACCCCCGAGGAGTAGGTCTTCTACCTTCATTTCTTCTTTGGAAGCCAAACTTCTTTCTTCCTCCAACCTTCTTGGATCGTGCTGCAAATGCTTGAGAGTTAACTTCTTCAAATCTCCGAATCCTTCCTTTTGATATAAGTCTAGATTCTTCTTGAGTACATGAGGTTCACAGTTCTTCAAAACTTGGAATCTTCTCTTCGACACAAATGCTAGATGCAAACAAGTCCCATGGGTTAGGTAAACCGTTAAGTGTTGTAGTCACAAGTTCTTTATCAAAAATGATTTCATCAATTGCTTGAAGTTGATCTCTTAGTTGAGAGATCCTCATGAAATATGAGGCCACAAAATCATTTCCTGTCATTCTAACATCAAAAAGTGTTGAGAAATCTAGGGCATAGCAATTAGGTGATTTCTCTTCTATCGATCACTGCTTGTGAATGCTTTTTAATTCTTAGATTAGGATCTTCTTTTACTTATGTTATTATAGTGTTATTCTTCATCAAACAACTACCAGTGCATAAACCATAAAGAGACAAGAGACACAAAATATAGGCTATCAGCCAGGGCCAAAACCCTGTCCCACCCGAGAGGAAAACCCGAACAAATTCTTCTTCTTATAGAGATTTCAATTGACGAATACCAAGACCAAGACCCTTGATCTATTTGCCACTCCAAGACCAAGACACAAGTTATCTTTCACTGCTTCTCTTTCATGCCCATATCAACACTTGATCCAACTGCTTGCCTTCCTTTGTACCGCGGTTATACTTTATATTTTCGGCCCTTGGTTCAGCATTGCACTTCTCGGCTCTATTTCAGAAACCTTGGCACATGTGTTTGACCAACTTTGACCCTTTATCTTCCTCGCTCTAGAAGGAGACTTCTTCTTGACACTTTGGCTTGAGATCTTCCTTGTTCTTCACCCAAAATACTCTCTCACTGTGACTGTAATATTTCGGCCTTCTTGCAATCTTCAGGTTTGCAATCTTGCACGTGTGGAGTTTATTTGGCCCAAAATCAGTCCCAAAACAATGCCAAAGACCTCGCCGTTCCTTCCCTTCTCCTCGCTAGTTATAAGGCTTCTTCTTGATGACCTTCACACTATTTACTAGCTTCATACCTTGACTGAAATTCTGTGTTATGAAATGAGGTCGAGCTGCCTATTTATAGTGGTAGCCCATGATAATAAGCCAACTTGAGTGAGGGTGAGCCACCATGTCTTTTGGAGGAGATCATTTATTCCATCTTATAGTCGACTTGTAGGAGGTGTCTTTGCTTGGTCTTGGAGGGCCTTCTTATGCATTTAATGACTCATACAAAAAATGTAACATGCCCAAGAAGGGTCCTTCATACATGACATTGACTCAAGTAGACTTTTATGAATAGATGAAAAAACCTGAAGGTTCACAATGGGAACCTTAACTAAAATAAAATTCCTTGATCATGAAACCCATGATTCAAGTACTACAAATTTTGTTTTCTTCTTTTTCATCAATTACATAAAATCACAATTTACACATGTCATTATGAAGACTGAACCTAGTTACACTTTTCAACACAAAGCCCATTGCTTGACCAATGTTATTGAGGGTATATAATCCAACTAGGGCATCATACATCTTCTTTGAGGTGTCAAGATTTGGTACATATGGAATCAAATGATGCTTGATAGAATCCACAATAATACTCATGGCAATGATGTCATCCTTGTTGTATTTTGCTTTCCTTTCATTATCTGAAGGTTCAGTAACCGTTCCCTTCACAATATCCAAAACATCATTCTTTGAAAGAATGAGGTCAATCCTTGTCTTGCAAGCCCTGAAATTTGTAGCTCCTTCCAACTTGTTCTCTGACTTCATAGAGGAACCCATGCTTATAGATAAACATCAAATTGTAGATGTAGGTCTTTTCAAGAGTGACCGCCATGCCCTTTTCTTTCATCAAAGCTCTGATACCATGTTGATTTTTCAAGTGCAATAGATACAAGCACTACTTTTGAAAACTGATAATTACTTCTATTAATGTAGATATTCTTTTAGCACTTCCAATTTATCATTAAGCAATTACACTTCAAAAATTCAACCATAAATACACGAGGATAGTAAATATTACAATGCATAAGATAACACAAGATTTACCATGGGAAAACCCACTTGGGGAAAAAACCCAACAACCTTTTCCTTAGAGAAATTCTTCAGTTCAACAAGAGATATGCCTAATTCTTCTAGTCAAATATGATGGTCAAACTGACCAATAATACAATGGTCAAACCTAGTCAAACAACCCTCTTGTCAAGTCTCCAATCTGCCCAACAAACTCGGCCCTGTTTGATCTACCTATGCTGAAATTCGATCTCCCAGAAATTGCCTAGAAATTCGGCCTTGCTGCCCAGAAAATCTGGACTTGCTTCCCAGAATCTGCCCAAAAACTGACACGTGCAAAGTTGTAAGAGGAGAGAAACTGCACGTGTGAAGTCAAAGAGAGATAGAAAATATGCTTGAGATGTCTTCATCCTTCTTCTTCTCCTTCACTTGGATGCTTAGAAGATAATTTGTTATGTGTTAGATTGAATTATGTTTGAAGGAGGAGGTTGAGTACCTTATATATAGACTTTGGGATGGTCGAATGGGTGTCTCTTCAATTGGGGCCGATTGGACTTGAAGGAGGGCCAACTTGACAAGTTTGGAGCCAAAAATAAAAAATTTCTCTTCTGAAACCGACATGAAGAACATGTGTTATATTAATCATTACATATATTGCAAGGGCGAAAGTATTAATTATGAAGATCGACCATAGCTACAAAATTCAACACTTTGACTCAGTGGGCTTCACATGCTTTTGTTAGAGTGGTGGAGTCAATGTTGTCAATTATGCCCTAGCCAACTAGGAGGTATTCCCCCACATCTAGAACTTGATAGTCGTTTGCCTTTCCTTGGTGGACCACGCCTTCCTATCCTTCTCCTTCTTTGCATTCCTTCTTTCTCTCCTATCCATCCCCCCACTTATGCACTATGCACCATTATCTTGTTTGATAGGGAGTATGTTGACTCCTACGCCACCCTCCTTTGGTCGCTAATTTCTCCCCTACCCAATTTCTGCTACACCACCCTCCTTTGGTCGTTAATTTCTCCCCTACCCAATTTCTTGTACCTTGAGATAGTCTCAACCAAACACATAACCATAGCTATTTGGGAGGCTTCTCTCGACTCTTACCCCCATTCCACTTTGTAGTCCACCCATGCTCCAAGCCATGACTTTATCCCCATGAACCAGTGGTTTGATGAGGAATGCAAGCTACATCATAAGCACCTCTATTTTGTTTTCACATCAGCCCCCATCCATTGCAGACATTTGTAAATCCTTCCATTACTTCTTCACCATAAAAATTGGGTTTTTCTCTCTATGTAGATGCAAGCTTTTCTCTCTTCTCCCCTCTTGTCATCATGGGAACACTCAAGGTTATGTGCACTAGCAGGGCAATTGATGAGCAAGGCTTCCAAATCAAATTCCTCAAACATGGTATACACTCTCTCGATTCTCACATTGCTGAGTTGTTTAATCATGTCGTATGTTTTGGTTTCATCACCTTGGTTCAAACATATCAATCACCCAATTTTCAAATTATGGGCCAACTCAAATTCAAATAATTACAAAGCCGTAATGATTGGACACAACATCCCCAAGTTCTATAGTATAGTTATTGTAATGAGTCAAAGTGTTCCATATAATGGATATCCAAAATAAATAAGAGAACAACGGGAAATCCATAATAGGATAAATATAATAAATTGAATATATAAAATGGGAGATGATTATATATTAGCATGTTTTGCTGTGTATAAATATACATTGAATGGTCACCTACGCGAATATCACTTGCTTGAATAGATGTGTGTTTAGACATATGTGACCTTTGATTATTTAATATTGTTTATTATTATTTATTATTATTGGTGTAATTATGTATGTAACCCAACGCCCGCCTCCCCCCCCCTTAAAGATGCTTCGTGCTGACAGCATAAGAAAGCGAAGTTTTTGTTCTTGCATGTAATGCTTTCATTTGAGACTCTGTTCTGGAGGTTGTCATGGCAGAAAAAAAAAGGAATTGTATGTTCTTTCAAGAGTTGAATAGAGTTGTCACATTGTGAAAGGATCAATCCATTCTAATTCAATTTTCTGTAAAACTGTATGGTTTGATATTTTATTAGGACTTCTTTGACTATGATTCCTGGTATACCTTTGGAAATGAATTGAATTAGTATTCTAGTATTTAGAATTATGAATTGAATTGTGATTTGTGCAACAAATTTTATAATTTGGGTGACAATAAGGTTTAATAGTTGCACTTCCTTCTGGTATTCTTGAATCGTTAGTGGCAATGGGTGGACCTTCAATTATAATTGGATTTGTAAGTGTTGCTTTGTCGATTGACAGCCTGTCAACTATACACAAATCTTCACTTTTTTTTTAAACTTTGATTGCATCTGTGATAGTTCCTTTATCTATGGTTGGATTTTAATGTTAGGAAATTTCCCTAGCTCAAATGGATTCATTGTTGTTTCTCCCATTGCATCTTTTTCTTATGTTTTATTTGTTTTAATATGTATAAGTAGGTGTCCATTGTGATTCCTTAGGAAGTAAATTTCTTCATCTTTTTTCTTAATAATTTCTTGTTGAATTATTTAGATCTTGTTAAGTTATGTTATGTTCTATGCTTATAACAATTTACTTCTTTTTCTTATTATATTCTACAGATTAGCAATCACATGTACATAAAGTAAAGTGCAGATAGAACATTAAACGATCGACAGAAAACAAGCCAAGACAAGAGACACAAGATGTGGCAGCTAGCCAGGGACAAACCCCATAATGTGTGGGGAAACCCTTTGATCAAATCTTATTTTATATTCAATAATTTAGTAGAGAGAAATAGTACAATAAATCTGATTTATATCAGCAGTAGCAAACCCTAGATCAG
>APFE030464032.1:65086-96920 GCA_000404065.3 Pinus taeda | reverse complement strand
GGGGGGGGGGGCGCTCCCCCGCAACTATGGCCCAACCGACTTGTACAAAAGGAGGCTGACTTAAGTATATTTTGGAGGCAAAATATAAATTCAAAATTTCAATTTCTCACATATGATAAAAATATTGAGCATGGCCACAATTTTCAACACTTCCTCCTAGCTAGGAAGGTATTTTCATAAGGAAAACAAATAGCATCATAATCCAATCTCAACACTCCCTCTCAGCTAGGGAGGTACTCTTCAGGCTGTGCCATAGATCACATCTCAACGGAACAATGGTGTCTTGATCCATAGAAGAATGATCCACAACCGATGATAGGGGAGATCAATTTACCACAACCAAGTTCATGGCAGTGATATCTTGGTAAAGATCACACACACCCTATCAAGCTCCATGACCTAAAGGAGTATATCATGGATCTCTTCTCATCTTATTTCAAAAGAATTATCCACAACAACAATAGGGGAGATTGATTTACCACAACCAAGTCCATGGTAATGATAAATGACCTTGGTAAAGATCACACACCTTATGCCCACTCACTGATCCTCACCCAACTTGATCCTCAGCGATCAAGTGGTAGAACACCTACATCCAACACTCAGGGGAGATCAATTTACCACAACCAAGTCCACGACAGTCACATCCGACCTTGTTAAATGTCACACACACCTAAGTCTCCTAACCTACTGGCCAAATGGGTGGCAATGCCGACAAGCTTAACCATCTCAATTATTGGCATTCTGGTTAATGTGTTTTCCATGGCAACTTGCTTGTCAAATTTGTCCTTGATGTCAACTTGATTATAATATGATGATTATGGAACTAATGCAATTGATAAGAATATTGGTACAGGTATCGCAGAAATGAGGAACTGTGTTGGCAACCTTGTTACAGGGTTCACTTGAGAGAAAATGAAAATGTGAAGTTTGAAAAATTATACATGACGCTTGTGAATAAGAGTCATGTACATACATAGGTTATGTGAACAAAAGTCGAGTACATAATTCGAACCATGGAAAACAAGAAACCATGAGCTATTACCATGGTACTTGCTCATAGTATTGTGCTAACAACGTATACTTTGCTAATTTTACTTAGGCTATATTGTTCTTTTCTTTGATAATTGCATTTCATTATTTCCATATTAAATTCACCCCACAACATCGTAGCATTATTCAGAGTTACATAATTATTCGACAACATGTGCAACTATATAGAAAGAACAATATCATCATCAATGCAATAGAACATAAAGGAACAATAGAAAAAAAAACATTCACACATAGAGACAATAGGATTGGTCGGAGACCAGGGCAAAACCCACTTTAGGGAAAGCCCTTTCAAGTTCTTCTTATTGAATGATTCAACAAAAGAGAGTACAATGATCCATATTTTCATCCATACAACTACCTAACAAAATCAACTAAACAATATTCATAAGATGAACCCAAACATGCTAATAATCCAAACACCGCGATTCAGGAACCTGTAGTCAACTACCGAACATTATGGTCAATGGGCGAAAACTTCAGTCAAATAAAAATTCAACCTTTAGGTCTCAGTGATAGGGAAGATGTGTCATGGATGTGGCTGAAAGGTTTCAGTCGAGATTTCTCCATGACATGCCTGTGGTTATAGTCGAAATTTCTCCATGACATGCTTGCGGTTGTAGTCGAAAGTTTTCCATGACATGCTTGTGGCTGAGACCCAAAACCTAAAAAATAGAGATGCAAGTTTCAAACCTTGCAATTTTGGACTTGTGCCAACCAATCTCTGCAAACTTGCCTTAAAATTGTGCGAGCCAAACCAAAGAAGAGAATATAAGAATGTTTCATGATCATGTCCAAATGAGGGTCACTTGACTTGTATTTATAGCCATCCAAGGGTGTCCAATTTATTTATTGGGTTGACATGATCAAATATGCACATGTGGGATTTAATTCAAAAATACACTTTCCCTTGTCCAAATTGAGCACTTCAATAGTCAAAATTGGTCATCTCGAAAAGAAGAATCTCGTCCCATGGTTGGAATTTGTCACTGAGTTGCCAAATTAACACTCCCTCAGCTAGAGAGAAATTCCAACTGTATCACGTAATCATCGCAAGTATACTGTCATCAAATCATATCTTGTCTCAAGTATCTCGTCATCAAATGTCATCGTTGCTCATCTCAGTTCATCTCTTCTTATTCCTGCTCATCCCTTGATTGTTCTTACTCATATGCTAAACATTCTCAAATCTAAAAGAAGATTTTGACATCAGAGGGGAGCCTAAACTACCACCCTATATCATGTTGGAGAGCACATCTCAATCCGAAACAATATTAGGGAGCACATCTCAACCTGAAACCACATCGGGGAGCTTAGTCTCAACCCAAAACCACATAGGGGAGCACATCTCAACACAAAATCACATTAGGGAGCACATCTCAACCTAGAATCTCATGGGGGAGAAAAACATCTTCAACCCCATAACGAGCAATAGGTGATATAGGGGAGCACATCTCAACCCATCTTATTGACTACTGGGCTTCCCAACAATGACCCTCAAGAGTCATGTGGTAAAACACTTGCATCATAATCCAAGCTTGGGTGAGATACCAGACTTACCAAAGGTAATGATCACACACCCCCAAGCCTCCTCAACCTGTTGGCTAGACAGGGAGGGATGATCCCAATAAGGCCAACTTGTGGGTATGATGCCAACTGGGCTATACTCTGCTAGACCAAGATAGGGGGAGATACCCGACTTGTTAAAACATGCAAGGATCACACACGCCCTATGGGTGACAACAGGGGAGATACCTAACCTACTGCAAGAGTAGGGATCACTCACACCTATTGTCTAGAGTTCCCTTAACCCTAGGAGCCCTCCATCTCAATTCCACACACTGGGAGCTCAGACATGAGGGGGAAGCGCTGGCTTAGTGTCCTCGATCAACGATGCTCTCTGTAAATCAGAAACATATCAACATGCTCATATTACGTAATCATCATGTCTCAATAGCAACAATGTCCTATTCATACAAGACATCAAATCAAGTATTATATTAGAACAAATATATATAATATATATATATATATATATATATCACAAAAATGATACCTTATTCATTCTCTCGAGGCAACCACCACAAGCCTAAACTTGTCTCGTATGGCAACACTATCTCAATATATGAAGACATCTCAATCTCAACAATATACAAGATTCTCTGCTAGTCGGATCCCACTCATTATTATTGCAATGTATCCTTGTCATATCCAGAACTTGCTCAAACAACTCTCCAAAGAGCTTCTTCACCCTGCCTCACAACTAGCCATGCTAGCAATATCATTCTCAACCTCGGCCGTGCTTAACGCTATAGACTTTTCATCAAAATATCATGGCAAATTTCATACTAAAGCAACACCCAGATGTGATTCTCATCTATATTGTTCCCTATCAATGTCAATACATCTATGCAGTCACATATCATAGGAAGAATATCTCAGATAAAAAATTGATCGTCCCATGCAAATGTCTCGAAGGGTGATTGGCGGCAATTCAATGTGTATGAAGTGGCTCAGTGATGAATTCACTCAACTTGTTTTGTGGAAACCATATATATATATATAATGGACGGGTGTTCACACAAGGCATCAATGCTTCAATCAACTATTGATTGCCAAGTTAGGTTCAACAATATTTCTGCATAATTTCTTGAAAGTGCATTCCATGAAAGTGTCCAAGGATTTGCATTTCCATTTTCCAAAATCTCTTCAATAACTTCACAATAAATATATATATATATTTTCCAAACTTCAAAACATAGTTCATCATGCCATGATTCTTCATTTCGAACTTCATAGGCCATCTCCCTCTTACTTTGTTCATTAGAGGCTCATTATGTGTCAAGAATAGACTATCAATATATAAAACCAAAATTAAAGTCATACCTTGGACCACCTTTGAAGTAGAGGTTTGGATTTGCACATCTTCCTGGCTTCACGAGGTAACTGTCAATGCAGACATACCAAGCTTGGTATGATTGCTTCATACAATGCTTTCTATAAACATAACACTTGACCAAACCAATATGCTCAGCTTACACAAATCAATGTTGTGCAATCAAATCAACTAAGTTAGTTTTTTTTTTTTTTTTGGATGCCAAATTAAAACTAATATCAAAGTCATAAAGGTTTCTGCCAATATCCCTGTGACAAACTTTTCAGACCAAATGTCAAGTGGAGATCACATCCAAATACCAAGTTACAACAACCTTTTATTTACGAAGCATTAAACTTTATCAAGTTGTCCTTATGATCATAACATGAATCATATTTTCCACTAAATATGAATGGATACATTAGGGACAATTCATATAAGTTTCATCCATTCATTGTGAGATTACTGCATGTTGAATCATAACTGTTAATACTTCAACTAATGTGCCAAAGGCAATGAGGCCAATACAAAATCAACATTAGGCACTGAAAGTTATTATGCTCACATAACACTGTCATCAAGGCAAATCATCAAATATCAACTCAAATAATTAGTCAGCTAGTCAAAACCCTAATTTGTCATCTCTGTGAATTTAATCAAACCATAAGCCAAAAACATATGAAGCATCATTTTAATGTTCTAAAGCATATTTATGAACTATCAAACATCATGTTAAAACTCCAAACATTGCTCATCTAAACCAATCAGCGAAATCTTGTCAAACCCTTGCCACTGCTATCAGATACTTTCATATACTAATTTCAATGATCAAATAAAAAATATCATACTAATATGCATATTCAAGTCCCTAGCAAACACAAGTTTAGTCAACACGTTTACATTCTCTATAGTAAGTCGAAGTAAAAAATTCAAACTGCTCATAGAAGTTTTTGATGTCTTTGCCATATCTGTAGGACTGTCATACTCCAGGTGCATTCCTGATTTTATGCATAAAGTTCCAAGTTTTTTGTTTGTTTGTATATGTGACGTACATGCATAACCACACCCATAGGCCTTCTTCCGTGCGGTTCGGGAGGCTATAATCGCACTCTTAGGCTTTCTTACATGCAGTTGTGCTTAGACTAAGATAAACCCTCTCTTTCCAGACCAAAACTTGCTGCAGACTAACAACATCAGATATTAGTCTATTCATGTCCAAAAATATTACTATAACAATAAAGAATCTTCTATACATCTAATGCAAATGACAATAGGTGTAGGGATCTTATGGAGAGTTTCTCCCTTTGAATGGGAAGCTACTGAAGTCATCTTTATTTAAAACATCAACCTGTCTATCATAATACTGTCACGCATCAACATAACTATTAGATCATAAAATTAAACTATATCAAGTTCTAAATCATATATCCATCATGGTCATAACATGTTAAGCTTTAAATACTTCATCATCACATATGAACATGACATCAATCTTTCATCAAACGGTTAGAGTCATATGATTAGGGCTTAGAGTCATATGATTAGGGCAGATGACACGTGTATCATCATGCTTCAAGGATTATAATCACTACATCACTTCTTTAACATATGATCAATCATCAAATTAGGGCATCCAATTTTACCATATGTCATAATTACTAAGCTGAGGCTAACAAGGAGATCTTGAGCAATAATCTTATTCTTACACTTCGATTATCATAGTTATCATGCTTATCACCAACACTATCAATAATATCAAGCTACCATATAAAAGAATCAATGTACTAGCCTTCTTTATGGGATTAGGAAATACATCACGTCTAAAATGAAATATGCTTGACAAATATCAAGAGCACCAATATATCAAAAGTCAATGTTTCTATGTAGCTTTACCATGACTTAATAGAATGTAAGAGACTTGTATAATAATAAGTGCACCATCTCATCATAGATACCATGAATCAAACTTACTTTCATATGCATGTATGAGCCATTTGTGAAGGTGATATTCATCATACCTTAGGGCTTGCCTTGCCATCCTATATTGCAGCTATAAACTTGAAATAAAGCATCATACATACCTTGAGTATTCAAATACCTGTGCACCTTCTTATTTACATAGGAAACTGTAGCACTTTGTCAACTTTTCATCGAGTGCCTCTTTTCCTTTTCTAGCACTAGTTCTTCTCTTCCTACACTAGCCATGATCTTTAAGAAGTAACCACATATCACAACTCATCAGGAGGTTAGAAGCATTCAAATACTCAAATATACATGCATGAAGTATATGCAATAATCAAAACAATAAACTCATACATGAATAGAATCATAAAGGGGTAACATAAATCTAAAAGGTACTTATCTTAATGAGAGGTGAGCTCTCAACCTTCAAGAGTCATGACTGTCCATTGACCATATAACATTGTAGGCTTCAATATTTCAACCAAACTGACAGAAGTGCTTGAACATCTTCACATTAGTCATGCTAGGGTTTCTAAATTGCATTTCTCAAATATTTGCCATAAACTAGGGTTTCTTTCGAACCTTAACCTCATAATATCCATCAAACCCTAGTAATCAAATTGCCTAGAGTTTCCTTCAAACCCTAGTATTCTTTTAGGTCTCCTCCAACTTTTCTTGCATTCGTCAAAGTTGTCTTCATAGGGGTGATCTTCAATGACTTTTCTTCAGCCCAACTCTGATTCCATGCTATTTTTTCTTAGGGCCATATTGTTCTTTGCTTTGATACTTATATTTCATTATTTCCATATTAAATTCACTCCACAACATCATAACATTATTCAAATTTACATCATTATTCAACAAGATATGCAATTATGTAGAAAGAACAATATCATCATCAATGCAATAGAACAATAAAAGAAAAGCATTCACACATAGAGACACCAGGATTAGTCAGAGACCAGGGAAAAACCCACCATGGGGGAAAACCCTCTCAAATTCTTCTGATTAGATTGTCATGGGATGATTCAACAAAATAGAGGGCAATATCCATATCTTCATCCATACAACTATCCAACAAAATCAACTAACAAATATCGGTAAGATGAACCCAACCATACTAATAATCCAAATACCCTGATTCAGGAACCTGAAGTCAATTGTCATTGTCAGTGGTCAGCTACCAAACTCTGCGGTCGACGGGCGAAAATTTCAGTCAACTGAAAATTCAACCTTTAGGTCACAATCGTTGGGAAGATGTGTCATGCATGCGATTGAAAGGCTTTGGTCGAAATTTTTCCATGACATGCCTACGACTGAGACCCAAAACCTTAAAAATAGAGATGCGAATTTCAAACCCTGCAATTTCGGACTTGTGCTAACCAATCTCAACGAACTTGCCTCATACCTGTGCGAGCCAAATGAAAGAAGAGAATAGAAGAATGTCTCATGATCATGTCCAAATGAGGGCCACTTGACTTGTATTTATAGCCATCCAAGGGTGTCCAATTTATCTTTTGGGCACTTGATCAAATATGCACATGTGGTTTTTCCCTCAAAAATACACTTTCCCTTGTCCAAATTGAGCACTTCAATAGTCAATATTGGTCCTCTTGAAAAGAGGAATCTCGTCCCATAGTTGGAATTTGTCACTGAGCTTCCAAATTAACATATTTGATCCTGTCAAACAAATACCAACAACTTTACCAAGGGATTGGCCTGTAGTATTGACAAGGCAATTAGCTATATGAGAGATCAAGGAGTTAAGTGTGCAATGTAATGGATTATTCATGTCTGATTTGATTTGAAACATGTGTGCACTAGGGAGCAAGGAGAAGGCTCAAATTTGAAGGATCTGAAGATCTGTTGAAATATATGCTTGATTGATTTGCTTGTTACATAATGTTTAAGTGGCTAACATTTCGAGATCTATGATTATGGTGGAACTATGATCTAAATATATATTTGTTGAGATTTGTAGCTTTTGATAGTATATGCACATAAATCTGGGTTTGACATGTGTTGTGATTTGCAACAAAGATTTGATCCAGTAATTTAAGATCTGTATGCAGGTTTGCTTCTAGATAGTTGTGTACATACACAGAGATGCTTCTTTATAGTCGCGTATATATTTTGAGATAATTTGCCTCTATGATGTTTCTTGATATATATTTTGAGATAATTTGCCTCTATGTTGCTGCTTGATCTGGGTGGTTGTTAGTCGTTTTAATTCTGATTGATGAGTATAATGCTTATAGATGTGATCAACTTAAACAGAATGGATTGGTTAAGAATTTCGTGGTGAATTGAAATATGTACGGAGGGCCCATGCATGACAAGGGTGCATATGCACGAGTTTGCTTTACCACAATTGCGTATATATTCCAGGGTTTGTAGGCGCTGCTCGGTGATGACAATTGATGAATTTTGTATTATTTGCGTTGTCTGTTAATGATGTCTTGGTTAGGATGGCTTGTATATGTTGTGGATTGGTATATCTTTAGTTGTGCATTGATTTGATTTGGTTGCAGTGATTTAGTATTGGTATTCAATGATTCAATGTTGGTATTTAGTGGTTGATTTAATGTTCGGTTTGGGATATTGGTATTGAGCGTAATTTTGGGCATGGGTCCAGTTTGAAAATTTGATGAAAGGTGGTATGCGTGTTTTAATGGTTTGAGACAGGTAGATCCAACATGAAATATTATGAAACATGGTCGAAAAGGTGTTGAGGATTGTAGCTTTTAATGAGGGGGTAGGAGCTCCCTTTCAGTGGGAGCCGGTAAATGAGATTAGAGGGTTTTAGCTCCCTTCCAGTTGGTGCTAGAGAATGAGTGCAGGTTTAAGCCTCCTACAGGGGGGTGCCTACGTGTTGGCAAGAGTTTGCGCTAGTACAAGAACATGATGTAATGAATGATTTTTCATTATAATAAGAGAAGAAGACAAAGATGATAGCAACGATGGTTTTTTCCCACATTGGGTTTCCACCTAAAAACCCGGTGTCCATATGTGTTGCTTATGTGTTGTGATTTATCTATCATTTACTACATATTGAATGGATAATGAACTAACAATGCAATGATTAAATTAAACGTTTGATGGAAGTTATGAAAATTAAGTAATCTGGATATATGTGGTTTTAATTCACGGAAAGCGTGTGTAGACGCGAGTTGTCTGAATAACAATAACGTATAGAATTTTGAATGTGAAATTTAAAGTTAAAGTGAATTAAAAACATTGATTCACCCCCACTCTCAATGTTTTTCCTAACAATTGGTATCAGAGTAAGTTGCTCCAGTAGAAGCTTAACTGCTTGAGAGTATCGGGGACAATGGGAAAGAAGCAAAATAAGACAACTCAAAGGAAGAAGTCAGTTTAGGAAAACAATAGCAGTGAAAGCGATATATTAGATGTAGTGGCAGTTTCAACAATTACAAATCAAGGGCAAATTGTATTAAGAGATATTAGCAAATATTTAGCTTCAGGAGCACCCCTTTTTCTATTGATAGAGGATGAGGAAGATAGTGAAGATAATGACCATGAATCATTAGGTATTGGGCCTTGTTTTAATTGTAGTTCGTTTCGTTGTACATGTAATGATGATGATAGTAAATCAACTAAAACTGCTCTCATGGGTAGAAGTGAAGATAATCATTAGGTAGAGAAAACTAAAAAATAATGGCCTTGAAAGCAGAGATTAAAATGCTCACAAATGGAAATAGAGATCAACGAAAGTTATTGCAACAGTGTGATGAAAAGGAGTGTGACTACAAAGAAGATATTGTCACATTAAAATTCTAGTTATAAAGAAGGAAAGGAATTTGAAGAAGGAATAAGAATTTATATAAGGAAAGGGAAGATCAATGTCAAAATTTGGAGGATGAAGTAGCTTCATTAAGAAATAAACTTAGAAAATTGTAAGAGGCAACAAGAAATGAAGATGTATCAATCAAAGAATTTAAAGAACGAACCAATTGTTGCGAAGGGCTAGAAGCAAAAAATATCTCTCTCAAATATGATATTGAAAAATCAAATAAATGATATGAAGAGATTCTTCAAGTCGAGGAACGAGAAAATGAGCTTGAAAAGGAGATCACCTAATTGAGAACTCAATTGGAAAAGACAAAAGGAGAAAAAGATGTTGAGGTATGTTAAAAACTCAGAAAGGCAGATATATTTTCTTATGTTGATAATTACTTTTGATATCCCTTAGTTCTTATTAACTTTCTTATGTTCTTCTTTTATCTTTGTTTCATTAACCAATTATCAAAATCAAAACACAAAGATCGAAGACACCAGATGTAAGCACTCTGCTCGGGCTAAAACCCCTATATAGGGGAAAACTTAGTCAAACTCTTTCCCTAGCAAATTCAAGCTGAGATAGGCCAAGACCTTAGACCCAAAGACCTTCCTCCTCCTCCAAGTCAACCTTTCAATATAATTCAACAACCTTCAATAGTCTCTTCTTGCCCAGCAACTACAACCCAACAACAACACATAATTTCAGACCCCAACAACTCAAAATTTTGGCCCAACTTTAGCGTTGCAGTTTCGCCCCCTTCATCAACTCAATGAATTCACACGTGTGTGTGTGTGTGTGTGTGAGAGAGAGAGATTTTCGACTTCTTCGGTTTGATAAAGATCTCCTTCTCCTTCGCTAGCCATTTCCTCTTCTTCCCTTGAATTTCACACTTTTTCTAGCCCCTAAAGTTACAGATCGAACTTGATGAGTGAGTTCACCAAATGAGGTTGAGTTGCTACCTTTATATAGGAGCTTCTGCCCCTCAGTTAGGCCGACTTGTCCAGTTTGAGGCCGACTTGGTGGAGGAAGCCTAAAAGACCTAATTAACATTAAAATAAATTTCTTTCTTGACAGATAAAGCCCTAGAAAGGTCTTTTACATTATGATATGGACAAGGAGACTCGATATAAACCCTAGAAACCTTCAATGGAGGCTTTGACTTAAAAACAATTGACCCAAGCATAAAACCCATGCTTTAATAAGTCAATTTCTTTAATAATAATTTTTTTTCTTTCTTTTCACAAATATGTAACATCATGAATCAAATATAATTATGAAGACCGACACTTGTTACATTCTTCAATGCTCCCTTTTAACTAGGGAGATATTCATAATTACATATATACAGAGGTACATGGAAGATCTCAAAATGATATGCCCTATGAAGAGTCATAGCACACTCGGTGTCACAGACTCCATACTTGACTAGGGTATTCTATTTCGGTGGGACTAAGCAGATTCAAGATGTAGTCACTCTAGGTACCAACATGCTTTTAAGCTCTACCACCAACCCAGGGACTTAAGTGCGTATCTGAGGTCAGAGCTCCATGACCAATGCCACCCTCCCTCTTCTGGATCTAGACATCAACACATAGGCCGGTTAGATGTCCTCCCAAGCATCTTCCCATAAGATGCTTCATCTCTCCCTGTCAACTAAATCAAATATGTCCATTTGTATAAGCATGCTTCCATAGTGTTCAACCTTTTTATGGAGAGATTTACTTGTACAAACACAAACCCCAATCAGTAATAAACTTTCAAATATAAGTAAACACAAACCTTTAGAGTCCTCAGTCGTTCTATTGCTACTTTCATCATCAAGTTATCCATATGCAATTTGTCGGAAGCTTTCTTCTTTTTTCATGTCTTCAACAACACCAAATACATCTTCAGATCTTATCAAGCCTTTTGTTTGCAACTTCATGAACATTCATCTGTAGTACTTTTGCTTACTTCAAGGTATTTATTATAATAATATTCCCTCCCTCTCAACTAGGGAGATATACCCTTTCTTCTATCAAGGCCCCCTCTCAACTTAGGGAGATCAACCACTTCCTTCTTCTATAACATCGAAGAACCTTTCACGACTTCATTCCTTCCTACGACATTAAGGTCATCTTGATCATCATCATTCATATAACTTACTTCATCATGCTTATTATTATCATACAGACATTTTCATCATCTTGAAGATTATGTACCTACAAAACTTTAATAACAAGTACAACCAAATAGAAACATACAAAATCATGAAGTTAACTATATCAAAATCATGTTACTATAATGTAAGCATTTAGACTTTAGACATCAAACACCTATACCTAGTTAGGTTTATAATCAACAAGAGACACATCTTTCTAGATACTAGACTTCAACTTTTTGCTAGGGTTTTGTCATAAACCCTAGACTCCATCTTCGAGACACAAAACCTTAGATATCAGTGATTCAATCAAATATCAATTCTACTATACATCTAAGGTTTCAACAATATACTTTTAGAATTATATGTCAGACTCTACCAAGATTTTATCATCAAAACTAAATGAAAACAATCTCATTATATCCTAGAATATCAATCTCTACTAGGGCTTTATTATAAACCTTAGAAATCACAAACTAAAACACGAGTATCAACAATTACGTTAGCATACTCACATATACATATCTAGGATTTCATGCACTAGCATTTCTCATCAATATCAATAAATCGAAGTTAGATATACACCAATTTTCTCCAGGCTAGGGTTTTGATTAGATGGACAAATACACACCTAGGATCTTCTTGTAAATATGACAGGGGTTTTGTTCATAAACCCTAATTCACCAATCCCTAAATATCTAGGGTTTCTATCATAACAATAACAAAACTTTAAATATCAAAAGACTAGGATTTTTAGAATTTATCAACGACCCTAAGAGGACTAGGGTTTCAGCATTGTTGACATATCCTTAACATCAAGAGGCTAGGGTTTTATAATGAACCATAAAGGTTAGGGTTTCACAAGAATGTTCAAAATGATAGTATGATGAGGGTAGATTTAATCTATTGAATAATCACCCTAACAAGAATCTTTAAGATTCAAAACCCTAGACATAATGATGTCAATAATGTAAAGCAAATTTCAAAAGAAGAATAATCATACCTTTTACATGAAGATAACTTTATAATGAAGCTTATAATCTAAGACATACCTTGAATTGTTCTTTAAGAAACCTTGTAGAACATCAATTCTCGAAGGGCTTCCTTTGCAACAAAACTTCTTCCATGCTTAAAGTCTATCCTTTGAAATATCCTCCATAACCTTTGAGCATTCAACTAGCTCTCCCAACCAAGGAAATATAAAGAAAAAGGTTATTAGCATACAATACAAACAAATCTTGACAGGAGGAGGAAGCCAAACATGAAAAGATGAAATAAAGAACAAAATACTTATCTTTTTGGTAATGGAGGCTCCCTCTTAATCCAATATTGAGGGATACCCACAACTTTATCAAAATAATTCAAAAATGTTATAATGAGACATGTTAGACCTACAAACTCTAGAAATCAAAACATAAAGGAAAACAATGCAAGACTAAGAAGGATATGTAGGAGAGGAGTTAGTCGTAAAAGTCTTTGACTTCTGATTCCTCAGTCTTGTTCTTCTTAGGTGGAGCTTTATCGGTAATATTTTCTCATTCCCTATATCTCTTCTTATTCGATGGATTCTCAGGACATTGATTCTTGTAATGACCCATCTTATAATAGTTGTAACATTCAATTTTGGAAAGATCAACTTTCTTCTTTGGTCCTTTCAACCTCTTGAAGGTTCCCTTTTTCTTGTGATGAGTAGAATATGCATTAGAGATATTTTCTTCTTCATCTTCCTTCTTGTTGTTTACTAATGATATTCAAGCTTCTTCTTGACTGCATGCATTCCACATTTGTTCAAATGTTGGAATATCCTTCCAACTGTTAATTCTTGTTGCAAAAACACTCCACGATTTTGGTAGTCCTAGAAGAACAATAATTACGAGCTCTTTTTCTGGTACAACTTCATCTATTTCTTGGAGTTCATTTCTGATTCTAGATATCCTTATCAAGTAGGATGATAAAGTGTCATCTTTTGTCATCTTAATAGTTCTTAATTCATTCTTGAGGCTTACTATTTGACCAATGTTCTTGGTGGTCAATAATTTGGAGAAAGCCTCATATGTTTCTTGAGCATAATCTATTTTGGATATGTATGGAATTAGGTTGTCCTTTATCCATCCACTATTAGGTTAATGGCCAAGATATCGGTTTCTCTGAACTTCTCTTTCTCTGCTTCATCAGTAGGCTTCTTGACTTTTCATTGAACAAGATTAAAAACTTTGTGCTTTTTGATGATAAGATCTATCCTCTTTTTCCATGCTCTATAGTTGGAGGCTCCCTCCAAATTGTTTTATCCCTTCATTGAAGTTGACATAGTTCCTGTTAGCTGTAGGCTTCTCTTCTTATATAATCCTTTTCCTTAATGGCCTTTGTTTAATCCCCTTTTCTCCAATAGATCTTCAGTCTGCCTTTTTCCTTCTTCTTTACTTTAGCTTTGATACCATGTTAGAAAATCAGAAAGGCATAAAGATTTTCTTATGTTGATAATTACTTGTGATATCCTTGAGTTCTTATTAACTTTCTTATGTTCTTCTTTTATCTTTGTTTCATCAAGAAATTATCAAAATCAAAACACGAAGATCGAAGACACCAGATGTAGGCACTCTACCACAACTAAAACCCCTATATAGGGGAAAGCCCAGTAAAACTCTTCCACTAGCGAATTCAAGTTGAGATAGACCAAGACCATATACCCAAAGACCTTTCTCCTCTTCCAAGTAAGCCTTTCAATATAACTCAACAACCTTCAATTGTCTCTTCTTGTTCAACAACTATAGCCCAACAACAACCCAGAATTTCGGCCCCCAACAACTCAGAATTTCGGTCCAGCTTTACCACTGTAGTTTCGGCTCCTCCAACAACTCAACTTCACACCTGAGAGAGAGAGAATTTTGAATTCTTGTGCTTAATAAAGATCTCCTTCACTAGCCCTTTCCTCTTCTTCCCTTGAATTTCACACATTTTTTGGCCCCAAAAGTTTCAGATCGAACTTGATGAGCGAGTTCACCAAATGAGGTAGAGTCGCTGCCTTTATATAGGAATTTCTGCGCCTCAGTTAGGTCGACTTGTCTAGTTCGAGGTCGACTTGGTGGAGGAAGCCTAGAAGACCTAATTTACATTAAAAATAAATTTCTTTATTGACAAATAGAGCCCAAGATGGGTCTTTTACAAGATATGGACAAGGATACTTGACATAAACCCTACAAGCCTTCAATGGGGGCTTTGACCTAAAAACAATTGAACCAAGCATGAAATCCATGCTTTAATAAGTCAATTTATTTAATAATAAAATTTCTTTTTCTTTCTTTTGACAAATACATTACATCACGATTCAAATATAATTATGAAGACTGACACTAGTTACATTCTTCAATAAGGTAAGGATACTATAAGGTAAATTAGTAGAAAAGGATAATCAATTGAGATTTCAAGATAGCTCAAAGATATTGAATAATTTTTTTTAATAGTCAAAGGTCTCCCTCCATTAAATTCAGTCTTGGCTTTCATGACATTGTAAAAGGAGAATCCAGTTTACAAGCCTATACCAACAATCTTAAGGTTAACAAAGAAATTTCTGGTAAAGAATCAAAAGGTTAAACAAACCAACAACTAAGAAAAGTGATTTTTCAAAGGAAATCATTTGCTACCAATAATAGAAACAACAATCTATTATTTCCTTTGAACAATGACATTGAATTTTTTTATCTGTCATAACTTTGGACACTTTGCAGCTAATTGTAGAAGTAGATTCAAAGGAAGATCATCAACTCCCAGATATTCAAGTTTTTTAAGGGATATTGTTTTGCTTGCAAAATGTTTGGTCACAAAGCTATTAATTGTAATAGGAGAAATATGAAACAAAAATATTATGACTCTCCTGCTCCCTTTCTGATCATGTAAGTTGTTATACATGTAACAAGTTTGGACATATAGCTAAGGAATGCAGGAACAAAATAATGAATTCATTCAGACAATAAGTAGACTCTCTCTAAAGAAAAAAACCTGGATCCACCAACACTACTCATATTAAGTAGAAGGAAGAAGAACAAGTAAGGTGTGGCATTGCTTTGTGTGCATTTGAAGAAGAAGATCAATGGTACGTTGATAGCACATGCTCTCATCATATGCTTGGAAATAAGGACAAATTCATCTATCTCAAAAACAAGAGTGGTAAGATTATTCTTGGAAATGGTACATCTGCAAAGGTTCTAGGTAAGGGTAATGCTGATGTTGATATTAAGAATACAAAAGCAGCTGATGTACTATTGGTTGATGGGCTAAAGGAAAACATTCTAAGTGTAAGTCAAATAGCTGATAAAGGGCATGTAATTGTATTTACATCAACTGAATGCAAAATTATAGAAGAAGACACTGGAAAAGCTATAACAAAAGGATTCAAACATGCAGACAATTTATATGTATAAAGAAGAATGCAGGCAAAAGTAAGAGGTCTAGATCCTCTTCTTCAAATTTAGAGTAAAGGAAGATAGCCCCTATTGTGGTTTATTGTACTTAACAATGTTGTTAAAATCGCGATATTATTGTATAATCACGATATTATTAACAAAAAGATAAAATCACGCTTAGTACTCGGATAAATTTTTTTTTGCCCGATTTTTTTGGAAAAAATCGTGGATTTTTTTTTTTTTTTTTGAGGAGGAGAAGGTGACCCAAGCTACCCCTGTCACAAGTAGAATATGTGGTCTACCTCCTATAGCTCCTAGTTCTTCAGCTTCTAGAGCACAATAGACTCCATAGCCTACTGCGGCCTGCCAACTCCACCAACATCTACATCTATAGGGGCAAAATAAATCAGTAGTATTAGACTTTAGTTATTTGGTTCATTTCATTGTATATGACATTATGATTCATGATATGAGATACATTATTATATTTTTTGTTGATATTTTGAGGTTGAGTTGGGAATCAGGAGTCAGGACTTACTATTCAAGACATGATTCACTGTTATGTGTGATTTTAGCACTAGAAATGATATTAAACATCTTATATACTAGTTCTTTTATCATACTTATGTGTTGATGTATTTATTTTATGTTGTAGATGGTTTAGATATTAAAAAAATCGGAAAAAATGAATATTTTTGTACCAAACGATTTTTTCCCGATTATTACCGATTTTTTTCCTGATTATTACGATTTTTTCCGATTTTTTCCTCGTCTCGATATTATCCCGATAATGATTAGTGCAACATTGGTACTTAATGCATTATTGTAACAGGGATTGTAAAAGTAAATGTGAGGTACATAACCTTATGGAAAACAAATGATGACTATCAGGTCCATAAGATCAGTGGTGTATGATTTCAGTGGGAGCTATGTATGTGTACTTTGATAAGGATTTCATTGTTATTCTTTAGTGATGTTTATGTTACCGATGATGCATTTGATGAAGTGATTATGACTAGGAACAAACATGACATGTTTAGGGGGAGCTATGGCTATGAATAATCAACATTTTACATTTTGTATGTGTTTCTCATGAAGGACAATAACATATGTACGCGCTTCTTGACTTAAGCAATCACGTGTGTTTTTATGTGATTGTAAAGAAGTGGCACAAATTCAGGGGGAGCTCCTTATATGTTTCCATCAGTTCATTGTTGGCATTCTGGTTCTGTCATTGGTTTGCTGTAGTTTGTTGATAATATCCTTATGCAAGTTTCAAAATTTATGAAAGAGTATTGGTTCATGATGAGTGCTGAATTGTTGCAAAGTCCTATTACTACTGATGATCTGTCTCTTTGCTGTTGGTAAGAAGGATATAATGTGATCAAAATTGATGATGAAGGGTTGGCACAGGTTCAGGGGTGTTGGAAATATTGAGAGGGGGGCTGAATCCATATTCCTTATCAATTAGCACTTTTAAATATTTTTAGAGCATTGGTTAATATTCAATTATTATTAATGTTTATGCAATAATAACAATAAATAAAAGAACACAATAGACACAAGAATTTTAGGTGGAAAACCCCCTCTAGGTCAAAAACCACCAAATGCTTTTCTAATAAATTCTTTAATCTTCAGCCCCAATTGAAATGAAAGCAACAACTTTCTAGAATTCTAGAAAATCATTCTTCTCCATCTCCCACTGGAAGGATGCCCCAATGCCTTGGTTTCTTCAGTAGTCAACTAAATGGATGCCCCAACATCCTAGACCAAACTACCACCCTAAAGTGTTCACACTTTTTAACCTATAGGCGACTTCATGCACCAACCTAGCACCTCCCTGCCACCTTATAATGATTGAAATGAGACAAGAGTGTGGATTCCCATACCAGGGACACCGATCCACGATGCAATATGATTTAAAATGATTTTGACCGAACACCCAATCACACTATGACCTGCAACCCAACCATGGCATCATACCAACAAAGATTCCTATACCTCCCAATAATGCCTTTTCGACTCTTGGCAGATCGACTCTTTTACAACAATGACTCTTCCAATGATGACACTTTTACAAATGACACTTTTACAACTTTATAATGATGACTCTTGGCCTTGACGCTTCTTCACAATATACAAATCGCTGTCATGTCTTCAAATGATGTCGTGCTGCAATGATTCCTTTGATTTGATACTTCTGCTCTTGAATTCTTGCTTGAAGTTGTAGTTGAATCTTCTTCTAACTGCATGCAAAATTTGCATGGCGAAACCAATCCCAAAACAAAACAAAATACCCTTCGGCTTACCTCTGCCTGCAAAACACATGTAAGTGCATAATAATGAATAAATACAAATTAAAATTACAATGCATACCTGAAGTGTTCTTGTCACTTTTGTTGTTGACTTGTTGCAGCAGTCGACAAAGACTCCCACTCTTGATATAGGCTTGGACTCTATGCAAGACTATATCCAAAATTGACCTAAAGATATATACAATAGAAATTGATGACAAACCCTAGACTTGTGATGAACCAAGTTCTAAGTACAACAACAAATACCATTCTATCAACTATGACAAGACAAGTAACATGAACTTACAACATCATATAGATTTAGCAAACTTGGTGTGGCATCAAGAATATGTAGCATAAAATGTGTAGTATCAAGAATAGGACATCCCAAAAACTAATTGTGAGATATAGAGACATAGAGATATAACCGAGAAACTGTATATACTTACGTTGTCCTGAAAAAACACATATCAGAGATGATACTCAAATGTAAACACTAATCATACATACCTTGCTGTAGGATACTTACCCTTGATTGTTGATGTGTGGTCCTTACTGCATTGATCCTTGAATGCATGCTTTTTCTTGGCTTCTAAGAGATTGATATTGAATCTATTGTATCTATGTAATTTCGAATCTCTAGGGTCTGAAATTTCATTCTGTGGTAGCCCTCTGAGTCCTCTTTCCAATCCCACAGGTCTGATCAAGATTGGATTCTTCAAGAAAGAGTTATGCCCAATCTCCCATGATGACCTGATTATGAATTGGTTCAGTAGAGCGAACTTGTACGAAGTGCCACATGTCACTGTTGCGACCTTCGACCCTGAAAATGCTACTCAACAAACTATTGTCCGTCTTGTTTTTGTGACTATTTGCGAAATTTGTATCCAATGCTCAGAGAGAAAGTTATGACGATTTTCCTAACATCACCTGTTTGACATGGAATTCAGGAGCCTGCAAAAACACTAACTTCCTTAGATCATATCTTCGAAAATATAGTGAACCAAGATCTGAAATTCGGTCACGAGGTCCATCAAAATTTCCGCTCAAATGATTTTTAATTTTAGCTTTTGAAGCTTCGCAGAAAAAAAAGTTATAGCGAAAATGCCACGATGACCGGTTTGAAGCCACAAAATCCCTACTAAAGGAGGATATGAGGGTCATTATTTATATGAATGTCTTGAGTTGAGAGGGTCCTCAACAAGTGAACGTTGGAGGGATTTTAGGAACAATTTTTTATTATTATTAATTATTGACTATTCAATGACCACAACCAATTATGAGTGCCATGCCGCAACCCCATAGGGTTTTAGCCCACTAACTGGGGTTACTAACTTCAAACGCAAATAACTCACAAACCGTGAAGAACTGGGAGGTATACCATATATCAACGGAAACATATCGACGACTAGAATCCATCGAGAAGATCTTTGACACAAAATAATGAGTTGTCAAGTCAAAACTCCCTTGCAAGATCGGGGTAGCCCTTGGCGTTGCTTGGGTTCACATAAATGAAAACCACTGATCAACAAGGGGTATTGCTGCTTGGATTCTCCCAAGTTTTCATTGGACTCTTTCTCTTATCTACTCGAGTAGAAAGAGGGAGTGGAGGTGTGTACAGGTCCGCAGGATGGTTGTTTGTCAGGGGGAGTTACCCTTTGCCATTGATGACAAAGGGGGAGAGAAGGCAGTTGGAAGAGGTGTCATGATTGTAGGGGGAGTACTTGTTTTTCCATCAATGACAACCACTGATCAATAAGGGGGAGCATCCTCTATGTTTCTAATGGCTCATTGTCAGAATTATGGACACTCCTTATTGCATTATGTTGACTATGATGAGTTCATATCATTGCTGGTGATCTGAATATATGGTTATTGTTGCTATCATGACTGGAAAAATAAACGTGCTTCTATCATTGTGTCTTAAGTTATCGACAATTCCTATATGTTGCTTGGAGATATTGCATATTTGGCCACATGATGATGCTACACTATCTTATCTTCTTGATTTATTCTTAATGACGAGGATGTTCATGCTGTAATTATATAATTTATGTTGTTGTTGTCAGATGATTACGCTGCAAATACCTATATGGTGCATGGTGGTCGCTGATGATCATCATGGTTTTGCAACAAAGATACCTTTAAAAAGTCCAACATATGCTTAGGGGGAGCATGGTCTATACACATACATCATGGTTCATATCAGTAGATCCTTGGAATCATAATCCATTATGCCACAACCTTAGTAGAGATTTTACCAGGCTCGGGTCATACTTTTAATCTTACAAATCTTCAATCAAAATCTTCAATCAACTTCCTCTTACACTAGACGAAGAGGACCTTAGTCCTTGTCAGAAACATATCATCAATACATAGAAAAATCATGGGCTCATTTCTCAACACATTTAGATCAACATCATTCTTCAAAACTTCTAGCCATCTTCATCATGGAAGTCGCATAGATCAAAACATGCTTCAATTTGGCGGATCTTGTCTGCTCCCTTTGAGTCCAAGGCTCATCCAATCATGAGTTTTGGAATCACGATTTCCGTTACACCAAAACCCGCAGATGTTAGTAAACAGATGCGTCGCCAGAGTTAATGGATCCACGAGAGGCGGTTAAGCCATGTCGCGAAACACACAAAGAGCGTTGGATTATCCAATGCCCAACAATCTCCCCCCTAGTGCGAGCTGGGTGTGGTTCAAACTCGAGACCTTTGGCTTTGATACCACTTGTTGGAATCACGATTTCCGTTACACCAAAACCCGAAGGTGTTAGTAAATGAATGCATCACCAAACTTAATGGATCCACGAGAGGCGATTAAACCATGTCGCGAAACACACAGGGAGCGCTGGATTAAACACACAGGGAGCGCTGGATTAACTAATGCCCAACAATGAGTCTTCTTGTATATGTTCTTCCATCATTCTTTATCTTTTACCACAACCCTGTCAATGTTTATTATGTACATGCAATCCTCACTAGGAAGCCATGGAAGAACAAATACAACCAAACAAGATATACAAAGACAAGAGACTAATAATGAAATAATAATAGAAACAATCAAGTAAATACTCATTTCTTGAGAACATGTCATCTCCCTCTTGACATTAGTCTTCTTAGGTCCATTCAATCTCGTTCAACTCATCATGGAGTTAATCTCATCCATATCATCATTATCGAGGAGTCCACATCATCAAGGAATTCTCACCATTAAGGAGTCCATATCATTGACCTTGTCCACATCCTCATTAAGGAGCTAGGGTTTCTTCTTTCAACGAAAGTAATTAATCTTAGGGTTTGTCCGTAAGTTCTAGCTACATACATGTCTTTCAAACTTGACAAAGTTTTAACATCTATAGTATTCTGTCCTTAGTTCACTAGAATCCTCAACAATATGTTAGTACATTCACCAAACCCAGTGGCAACACTATCATCTGCAACATTTTATCCTCATACATTAGCACCAATAGCTATACAGGGCATCAATTCTTATAACCCTAGGAGGCATCCATCATATGTATTGAATGAGATCAAGTGAAACTTTGTTCAGTCATTACGACTCATCAACAATACAAAACAACAAGAATGTCTCTTGCTTATCAATAATTTAGAATAAGAAAATATCAAGAGACAAACAAATAAATACCCTCAACTTTCAGACCTTCTTTAGCTCATCAAGATTCTCAGTCTACCATATAACACTTCTTTTGTTTCTCAAGGAAATGACCTACACATCAACATATACTTATGCACATGCATTAGATCAACCAAAAAATTACACATTTACTACTAACAGACCATAATCGTGTTTCTAGGGTTTATCTGAATATCAGAAGAAAATTTGAATATCCTAGCGAGGGTTTGAAAAAAACCCTAACAATCATCAGGGCTTAAGAATTTGGTCAGTAATTCCAATCAATCAAACCCTAAACATTCCTTATCAAATCAAAATCAAGAAGAGGGATAAGATATCTTCAAACCTTGATCATCAATGTCAGAGTTTTATCTTGATAAAATCTTAACGATATTGAGTTATCCATCAAAGAATGAGTGCTTTCCAGAATTTCATAATCTTTCATAAGGGTAATGATTTAAAATGTATCAATGGTCTTACTTTACCAGACTTATGCAAGGTCTCTAATGCACCATTCCTCAGGAGTTCGAGAAGATCATAGGCTCTAGGACTATATCTTAATATCAATCTTTATGGGATTTGAATTTTCACTACATTGAGGTCAACAATGTCGGCTCATAAATCCTAGGATATATATATATATATATATATATATATATATGACTGCAACATGAATGCTATGAGGTTTGGATGCCACAGATTTCCAATATAGGCCTTTCAAAGTTTTCTCCATTTCTCTTTACCTGTCATCAAAACAAAGGAAACTTAATGTTATATGAATCCTAACAAAGGTAACTATAGTTCAAATCTCGACCTTGATCTTGAATTTTATATAAGCTCAGACTATATTTCATTTTCTTCCATAAATTCAGACTTCCAACAAAGGGCTCAAATTTGATGCCATACGCTTGAGCTACTTCATCACAAAATTTTGTTTTCTTTTCTTTCATAACTCAGATCATCATTTTAGGATCATAATTTGAGGATGATGATCATGTAAGAGACTTATTTACAATAGGGTGACAACCTTGGATATAATATCTCAGAGTAATTTGCTTCAAACATTCCTTAGTCCCTTTGCATGACTCACAAATATAAATATAATGGAATAGGTCTTGGAACCTATGATGGAGAAGTCTTGGCAAGGGACATGGGCAATACACTTGATGTGGCACTTGCATCATATGAATTTTGAAGTTGCTTCCTACAACTGTGGATTCTCAAGTCATGATGTAAGTCATCGTTGATTACAAAGTTAGTCTAATGCTATAATTGTTGAGGTGTCACTCTGTAGCTTGAGTTTATATGACATTAGTTCGCCAATATCTAAAATAAACTACTAGTTTTATTAAGCCAATGTCTCAGACATCCCTTGCTACAAATTTTCACTTAGTTCGATTATCATCAAATATATGCGTGTCAGGGGGGACCATATTCATCAACCACCATGTCATTCCAAAATTATACAAGAGGAAGGTGGTCTAAATTCCTTGCTTTATACAAGGATAGTTTCCAATATAAGAAGATATCCACACTATGCCTTGGCCTAGTTTTCAAGGCAAAAGGTCAAACTCATATCTCATATATACTATTAGGATTTCCGATCTTCAAAGATAGGAATATATCTCAATGTTATAACCTTAACAAATCTTTAGATATTGTCACATGTCACACAAAAAAAGCAACAAACCCTCACATTCCTTTCTAGGCCTTCGACCTAGATTCAAGTTTACATAGAAACCTTATTTAGATAGGACAACAACTCCTTGCATCATATCTAGGTCTTGGCCCAAATCTCTTCATCGGATCACAGTAAAGCCCAAAGATTACTCATATAAGATACTCAACAATATCGAAGTCTATTCGGATCAATCTCCACAACAAGGGGTCACAGAATTTCGAACCCTCACCATGGCATAAATTAGGACCTTCATAGAAATATGTGTTCGATCTTCCATATATATATCTATAGACAAATCCAAATTCTACTCTTGTGATTCTACAATTCAAGTACTATTAAGGTCACTGAGATCAGAATATATATATATATATATAGTACTTGAACACACACACACACAGACACATATATAGTTTTAAGATCTTAGTGACATCAATAGTACTTGAATTATAGAATCATAGGAATAGATTGAGATTAGACAAAACTCAGATCATACATATGCCCTATAGTATTGATTAAGGAGAGGACTTTAGATTGCTCAATAGAAGCTATAGTGATCCTTGAACTTCAGATACTCAGATTCAAACCTCATAAGATCTCTACAAAAGCATATTTCGAACCTTTCCTCAGAGGAAAGATAAGATCTCTTCAAGGACCAGATCAAATGATTAAGAGGAGGATAAAACACAAACTTTTCAAACTACTCTTCAATGCCCCCCATCTTTGATACCATGTTGATTTTACTAGGGCATAACTAGAACAATTTTTCTTATACAAATAACCATTTCTTATGATCATTATTAGTTTTCATGTAAAATTTTACAATATCATTAAGAAGTTACAAAACCATAATCACATGAAAAAGAGCAGTAAAGATAATATCACAACAATGAGACAAGAGACAAAAATTAGGCCTGAGGCTAGGGAAAAACACACAAGCAGAAAACCCAAAAATTCTTCCTTATGGGAGAGAGAGAATTCAAGATTCATTAGTACATCAGAAACACCACCAAGATAATAACCAAACCAACATCGAAGAATAAGAGAAATGACAAACCCTCCTGAAATTTCGACACTCCTTTCTCCTTCTAAAATTTGTTGGATCAGAGATAGACGAGACAATGCGATGAGTGAAAATGGTGGAGGAGGTATCTCCTTTATATATACTTCCAAGGGGGTCAAATGGGTACTTCCAAGGGGCCCAGTCGAATTATACAAAAGGAGGACGACTTAAATATTTTGGAGGATAAACATAAATTCAAATTTTCACATATGGTAAAAATATCGAGCATGGCTACAATTTTCAACAGAGTATCGATTGTATTAGAAACCCAAGGTTTACATTAATGAATCCAATTCGAGATGAAGTCTGTTGATGTATAGTGTTGGAGTCAAAGTAAAGTTAACAGTTGAGAGTCTAGTAAAAATCAAAATGAATTGTAAGAAGAATCTTCGGTGAAAATTACATAGAGATATTATTTTGTCGACGTGTTTCGAACCAACCTGTGTGGTTCATCGTCAGGACAAGTTGAGGAGTCAGATCATGGCTGCAAAATAAATAGGGAGTGCAGATCTTCAAACGGCTAGGTTTACCATCAACGGCTATATAACGGCTATAATGTTAAAAAGTCAAAAGTAATTACTTCTAATAATAGAATAATATCATAATTATATATAATAAAAAATAAATTATATTCCTTTTTTTTTTTTTTTTTTTTTTTTTTTTTTTTAAATTTAATTTATTATTCGTAATGCGTGAAGGGGCTTTTTTATTCAATTCTATATTAAAATGTTATAATATTATTTTATTAAGTATTGAATCAAATGTGAAAAATAAAAATTAAAGTTCAATTTACAATATTATGAAAAAAAATTAATAATATATATAATATATAATAATATATTAATATATATATATATATATATTATTATAATATATATATTAAAAAAAAATAGAGTAAATAAATTTTAGAATATCTAAAATATATGTTAGATTATATGTATATATATATAATATATATATGTTTAAAAGTCAAAGAGTTAAATAAATAAATATTAGAGAATCAAGACCCAGAAAAAATTATCAAAAAATAAAAAATAAAAATAAAAATAAATAAATAAATAAAATAAAAATAAAAAATAATACTAAAGGGAGAAAACGACTAGGAGGAGAGGGCTGGGACCCAACAACTACTGATCTTCTAGCCATCCTCTCTATTAAGATTGTTCAGCGTTTTTCAATCTCAAGGGCTTCCTTAAATTTCCGGTGATGAAATTGCGATACTCTAGCAATCACACTAGCTTCTTCGATGCAGACATGATGATTGGTTTTCTCAACATGCTCTGCTAAAGCGGAAGACTTGGTTCTCATATGCTTGAGGTCAGCTGCATGCTCACTAATCCTTTAGTTAATGGAGCGACTAGTCTCACTGATATAGGGGGTCCCACAAGAACAATGAATAATATAAACACCTTTCATGTCCTTGGGGTCGATAGGATCCTTCACAGATCTGAGGGACTTACGAATGGTGTTAAGAGGTCTAAAGGTTGCGGGGATGTTATGCTTCTTAAGAATCCTCGCGATCCTATCCGTGGTCCCTTGGACATAAGGCAGATGGACACCAGGAATCCGATCCTTAGGTTCTCTTTTGGATAACGAATTCTTAGTTGCTTTGAGGAAAGCCTTTTGTCCCAAATGTCTGTTATAACCGTTCTCAACAAAGACATTAAGGAGATGGGTCTTCTCCTCCTCGAAGCTCCTTTCATCAGAGATCCTTAAGGCACGAGTCGCTAGGGTGTTGAGAACACCTAACTTCTGGGCTGGGAAATGGTGGGAACTAGCATGAAGATACTTCTCTGAATGAGTTTTCTTGCGAAACACTCGGTGGGAGAGGGAACCATCCTCATTGTTCGAGATAAGAATATTAAGGAACGGGAGGCAACCATCGACTTCTTGTTCCTTAGTGAACTTGATGGCCGAGGATTGATTGTTGAGATGATCGAAGAAGAGATCTAACTCCTCTTGGCTGTGAGACCAGATGACATTAGTGTCATCCACATAATGCTTCCAAAGCTTGGGCAGGAGACAGACTGAGTTTAGAGCCTTAGATTCAAAATCTTCCATAAAAAGATTAGCAACAATAGGGGATAGGGGTGAGCCCATGGCAACTCCACAGGTTTTCTCAAAGAACTCACCTTCAAAACTGAAAAAGGTCGAAGTAAGGCAGATCTCAACTAACCGAGCGGTATCAGGATCAGTTAGACGATTGATCACTGCCAAGGCCTCATTTATAGGGATGCACGTGTAGAGGGAAACCACATCAAAACTGACAAGAATGTCCCGAGAGTCGAGCTTGATGTCCTTGGGCTCCTCAATAAAGGAAGCTGAGTCTTTAACAAAGGACCCTGTGCGACCAACTAAGGGTTTAAGCTTCAAGGCAAGGAACTTAGCAAGAAGATAGGTCGGACCTCCAATGGTGTTGATAATGGGCCTAAGGGGAGCTCCTTCCTTATGAATTTTCGGGATCCCATAGATTCTAGGGGTGATCGGATTGCTCGCAATGAGTTTCTGGGACTCATTGGGTGTAAGGGACTCATTGAGTTACTGGATTCAATGGCAAGTGCCACAATCCTAGAGATCTTCTTCAATGGGTTTTTGGGAAGCTTCTTATAACTTCCACATGCTAGTTCCCACCATTTCCCAGCCCAGAAGTTAGGTGTTCTCAACACCCTAGCGACTCGTGCCTTAAGGATCTCTGATGAAAGGAGCTTCGAGGAGGAGAAGGCCCATCTCCTTAATGTCTTTGTTGAGAACGGTTATAACAGACATTTGGGACAAAAGGCTTTCCTCAAAGCAACTAAGAATTCGTTATCTAGAAGAGAACCTAATGATCAGATTCCTGGTGTCCATCGTCCTTATGTCCAAGGGACCACGGATAGGATTGCGAGGATTCTTAAGAAGCATAATATCCCTGCAACCTTTAGACCTCTTAACACCATTCGTAAGTCCCTCAGATCTGTGAAGGATCCTATCGACCCCAAGGACATGAAAGGTGTTTATATTATTCCTTGTTCTTGTGGGACCCCTTATATCGGTGAGACTGATCGCTCTATTAACCAAAGGATTAGTGAGCATGTAGCTGACCTCAAGCATATGAGAACCAAGTCTTCCGCTTTAGCAGAGCATGTTGAGAAAACCAATCATCATGTCTGCATCGAAGAAGCTAGTGTGATTTCTAGAGTATCGCAACTCATCACCAGAAATTTAGGGAAGCCCTTGAGATTGAAAAAAGGCCGAACAATCTTAATAGAGATGATCGATGGAAGATCAATAGTTGTTGGGTCCCAGCCCTCTCCTCCTAGTCGTTTTCTCCCTTTAATATTGTTTTTTATTTTTATTTTATTTTATTTATTTATTTTTTGATAATTTTTTCTAGGTCTTGAATTCTCTAATATTATTTTTTTTAACTCTTTGACTTTTAAACTAATATTAATATTTTATTTATTTTTTTTTTTTTTACGTATTTCTAACATTTATTTTTTACATAAACTTTTTAACTTTTTTTTTTTTTTAATATTTATTTATATATATTTTTAATTTTATTTTATTATATTTATTTAATTTTTTCATAATATGTAATGACTTTAATTTTATTTTCACATTGACCAATACTTATAAAATTATATATAACATTCTTATAGAATTAAATTAAAAAAACCCCTTCATGCATCCATATGATATAGTAAATTAAAAATTAAAAAAAAGGGAATTAAATAATTTATTTCTAATATATTATAATTATGATATTATTCTATTATTAGAAGTAATTACTTTTGACTTTTTAACATTATAGCTGTTATATAGCCATTGATGGTAAACCTAGCCGTTTGAAGATCTGCACTCCCTCTTTATTTTGTAGCCATGATCTGACTCCTCAACTTGTCCTGACGATGAACCACACTGGTTGGTTCCAAATGCGTCGAAAAAATAATATCTCTATGTGATTTTCGCCGAAGATTCTTCTCAAAATTGATATGGATCACAGAAGCCTAAATTCTTTAATCAAAATGAATGTTAAGCAAATTTAAAGGTTGGAGAGTTTTTGATATCAAGAATCAAAATTGAATTATTCATGTCAAAAGTTGAAATTAAGAGTTTTTCATGTTGAGTCGAGGTCAAAGACAAAGTTGAGGTTGAAGTGGTCAAGTCAAAATTAAATGTTGAAATTTGGTACCAGAGGACAGGTGGTTCCCGTACGCTTTGATCTTTGGCTTAGGGAAAAGTGTTCAAAAGAATTTAATTTTTTCTCCTAAAGTGACTTTATATTTTTTATAAAATCAAATCTAATTTAAAAGTGACTTTAAGTGATAAAGTTACTAAAGTCTAATTTTAAAGTGACTTTAATAAAGTCAATGTAAATTAGAAAAAAGGAAAAATTGACTTTGGATAATAAATGACATAAAGTGGGCTCTTTATTAAAGTGGGGTGAATTAAAAAATAGAAAGTGAGATTTAAATGAGCATTTAATCTCAGCCATAGATCTGAATCTATCTCAGCCATTGGATTTAGGGATCACCAAAAAGTCACTTAGGGTTGGATTAAGGGAGGAAAAGGAGGAAAAGATCATTCATTCTTTCATGAGGAGATTGGGAGAAGAAGAGCAAGAGAGCAACGGAGATCTCTGGACCGAAAGGAGAAGGAGGCAACAGCTTGGCACATATTCCAAGGCAACACTTCAACAAATCCGTACAGCTTTCTGAACAAACAGTAAAAGGCATATTTTTGCTGAGCAAACAATAAAAGGCTGATTTTTGGGCACGAATTTTAAGGAGGCGATTTTGTGCACGAAAACCGAGGTTTGTCAGTACAGTGCGTTCGTCCGTCTGTACGGTCCGTACGGTCAGTACATCCGTACAGCAGGTTCAGTTTGACTGTGAAGCTGAAAAATGAGATAAGTTGTTTGCTGAAAATTTTTTGTTTTGCTGAAATTTTTGTCGAAAATTTTCTCACTGTAAAAGGCATTTTCAAGAAATAAAGAAGAGCTCTGAAACTGGTTTTCCCCAAGAGTTGTAGGGGGTTTTTCCAGGGTCACATTGATAAAAAATCTCTGTGTTTAAATGTGTTTTAATGGCTGTTTGTTACTGCTGATTTTTATTTCTGCAATTTCTAGCATTCTGTAAAATTTTCAAAATTTGTGTTTTCAGAAAAAAAAATTAATTATTTTTTCAGTTGTTAAATGTATGGTTATGGGAAAGGGCATTTAACTATATGGGAGAAATAAGGAGAAAATGAAAACTGGGGTGGGAAAACAGAAATTCCTACATGGTATCAGAGCTTGAGTGCTGAAGAGAAGTTTGGGACAGCAAAAGGGAAAAATTACAGCTACTGATTTTTCACTCAGAAAATTCCAGCAAGCTGATTTTTCACAAACAACAGTTTTATCTTTACTACAACAGTGCTATTTTTCAATTTTAGGACAGCATGATATCATTGGGATTGAGGGTGGAGGATAGGTTGGATGGGCATACAAATTACATCGTTTGGAAGGAGAGAATGCAGAGTATCTTTGAGGAGGCAAAAGTCTGGGATATCATGGTGCATATCACACAGAACCCTGTTGTTGTGCCTACTGATGCTACTCAGTTGGCTGCTTATAATAAAAAGAATAACAAGGGAAAGACACTGATTCTAGACGGAATCAAAGACCATTGCATTCCTCATGTGAGAGGAAAGAGCAATGCCCATGAGATGTGGAGATTGTCCAATCTCTACCAGAGTACCAATGAGAACCGGAAAATGGTCCTGAAGGAGAAGCTGAAGAACATTAAGATGGGTAATGATAGTGCAGCTGGATATTTCACAAAGATTACTAATGTGAGAGATGAGTTGGCAGCAATTGGAGAGGCCATTCAACCCATTGAGTTGGTGCGGATTGCAATGAATGGCCTCCTCCGTTCATGGATGAACTTTGCTGATGGGGTTTGTGCACGTGAGACCCTTCTCACATGGGAGAGGTTTTGGGATGATTGCATTCAGACAAAGATCAGGAAAGGTCAGCTTGGGGCAGCCAAGCCAGTTCAGTAGGATGAGAATGTAGCACTGTTGGCAAGAGGCAAGAAAGGCAAAGGGAAGAAGAAGGCTTCCACAAGCAATGGTGGGGGCAAAGGCAAAGGTAAAGGTAAACATGGTAACACACAAAAGGAATATTCCAAGGTGAAGTGTTGGAATTGTCAAAAGATGGGACACTATGCAGTTGTGTGTCCGGAGAAGAAGAAGAAGAAGAAGGGGAAGGACCAGAGCTTAGCAACTTCAGCAGAGGTTGAGGACTTTGCAGGTCTTTTTGACCGAGAGTTTGCATTCACTACGTGAGTCCTCGAGTGTAGGATCACTTGCCACACAGGTTCAGAGGGAGCATGCTTTTCCCTCGATTAGCGGAGCATCTTCGGGTATCTGGTATGTGGACAGTGGGGCTTCACGTCACATGACAAGAGTTCGTGAGTACTTCTCAGAGATTTCAGAGAGTGGCATTGATATAGAGGTAGTACTCGGTGATGACAGAGTTGTTAGAGCAGTCAAGGTGGGGACACTGAAATTTCAGAGGGAGTCCAAACTTCCCTTGAAGGTGACAGATGTTCTTTATGTGCCAGGGATGAGGAAGAACCTCCTATCCGTCTCAGCTTTGGAGGATAGAGGGTATGAGGTACTGTTCAGGGGAGGACAGGTGTTGATGTATCCCAGGGGCACTCCAGCTGATTCAGCTAGAGTGATAGGTGTACGCCATGCAAATGTGTACAAGTTTGCATTCTAGCCCCTTTTGGCATTGAGCAGTAATACCGACAGCAGAGCTAGCAGTTCTGAGTTGTGTGAGATTTGGCACCGCAGGATGGGACATATGTATCATGGAGCCTTGAGGACCTTGCGGGAGATCACTACAGGTATGCCAGATTTCAGTACTGATCACTTTGATACTTGTAGAGGATGTGCTATG